>KZ107786.1:0-47395 GCA_000504365.2 Pseudocercospora pini-densiflorae CBS 125139 | reverse complement strand
TCTTACTATTAAATATTACTAGAGATAGTCTATAAGTACGTAGAAGTCGTTAAACTCGTACTAAGTTAGTAGATTGTATTATTCTTTATTAAATTCTTCTTCCTTAAATTCTACTTCTTCTTTAGAAGCTAATACTTCTATAGTAGTATTATTAACTACGATAACGATATCTTCTAGAGCTATCTATAGTAGTAGAATATATAGAGATAAGTCTACCGATTAATATCGCCGACGCCTATATCGACTATACGCCTTACTAGTACTAGGCGTAGAAAATAAGTATCTTTAAGCTAGCTTTAAGAGATAGAATTTAGATCGTTCTATAGTAGGTTCTTAGTCTATAATAACGTCTACGTCGGCTAAGTCGTCTTCGGATAATAGTATAGTATTATTATATACCTACTAAGTACTAGTAGGTACGTCTATAGTTACTATTACTATCGTTTTACTAGAAATACTAGAAATACGATATTTAGATATAAATTAGGCGACGCGTTTAGGCGCGTAATACGCGGATTTGAATTATATAGTATTTATTAACGATTTACTTAGGTATTTGATACTACTGGATTACCGGAGAAACATATCCCCCGCTGGGGTGCGGAGATTGCTGGGGTGCGGCGAAGCTTCGTGCGTAGAGATCGGCTTGGTGGTCGATTGAGGACTAGCGGAGGCTTGGCTTTGCTCGGATTGCCTTCAGCCGAACCCTCAGCGACCAGTCAAAGTATCGCATCTCATGCACATCGGACTCTAGACTCTATTCAGTCGATTTTATGCTGCCGCCATGTTTCGTCATTTTGACTGTTCGCCTCTCTACCGGAATACGGGACAGCTCTTTATGCATAGCAGTAGCGCCAACGAGCTTGCAAACAATAAAACCATTCGCGTTCCCACGCGTAGTTGTGTTGGCGGTGGTAAGGGTCATCTATTTCTCACTGCATCTAATCCATTGTCTTCTTCTGTCCGTAGCGCTAGGCACATTCCTCGTTATACAGCGTCTGGAGTGCCAAAGCATACTTCGGATACAGACATCACGCCACAACAGACAGGTCTGAGGACCTCATCCTCAAGGCATCATGTCTCTCGTTGGCAATTTTGCCTTCAACAACTATGATCGCACAGCAGAAAATACTGGAGCTGGTAGCATAGGAACAGGCTTTGTACGACGATCTTCCATCACAGACCAGGACGCAGAAGGTGAAGCCCATCGACAGAGACAGGGGAGCTTTTTCAGAAGACGACCATCCCAAGCTGCATCACAATCTGATGCACCTAGACCTATTCCAGACCCGAATCTACCGATAGAACAGAGCCCTGATGAAGCACTGCGGGATATCGAGAAGGGCGACGCGGAGAAGGAAGGGCTGGAGGCGTACGAGACTCCAGAGCGAAAGCTAGAGTCGGACGAGGAGTCCAACAAATTTTCAGAGCGTGCCATTCATCAACTTGCCCGGACTACTACGAACTGGAGCCAAGTACCATCCAACCCATTTGAAGCTGGAGAGGGATCAGAGCTGGACCCGCATTCTGACAATTTCAGAGCAAGATCATGGGTGAAGAGCATGATTAAGCTCCACCGTGAGGATGGCAGAAATCCAGAGCGTACCGGTGGTGTTGCATTCAAGGGCTTGAGCGCTCATGGTTTCGGTGCTGCCACCGATTATCAGAAAGACGTCGGCAACATCTGGCTGGAGGGTATCGGTCTCATCAAGAGTCTGTTTGGTCTTGCCAAGCCGCGTCGAATCGACATTCTCAGAGACTTTGAAGGTCTTGTGGAGAGTGGTGAGATGCTCGTTGTTCTTGGACCGCCTGGATCTGGATGCTCAACCTTTCTCAAGACTCTCACCGGCGAGATTCACGGATTTGCTGTCGACGAGAACTCATACCTGAACTACCAGGGTATACCTGCCAAAGACATGCACAAGTACTTCCGTGGCGAGGCGATCTACACTGCTGAAGTCGATGTCCACTTCCCTATGCTGAGCGTGGGTGACACTCTTTACTTTGCGGCCCGAGCACGAGCACCGAGGATGACACCTGGCGGCGTGAGCAAGAGTACATGGGCAACACACATGAGAGATGTTGTAATGGCAACTTTCGGCATCAGCCACACCATCAATACTCGAGTAGGAAACGACTTCGTGCGAGGTGTTTCTGGTGGTGAGCGGAAACGTGTCTCGATTGCAGAAGCCGCCCTTAGCGGTGCACCTCTACAAGCATGGGACAACTCCACCCGTGGACTTGACTCTGCTAATGCAATCGAGTTCTGTAAGACTGTTCGTCTCAGTGCCGAGCTTGCTGGCTGTGCAGCTATGGTCGCCATTTACCAGGCTCCTCAAGCTGCCTATGATCAGTTCGACAAAGCCATCGTGTTGTACGAAGGCCGCCAAATCTTCTTTGGCCGAACACACGAAGCACGCCACTACTTCGAGAACATGGGCTTCCACTGCCCTGATCGCCAAACATCAGCCGACTTCCTCACAAGTATGACCTCTGCCCAGGAGCGGATCGTCAAACCTGGATTCGAAGACCAAGTGCCTCGCACACCAGATGAGTTTGCCGAGCGATGGAAGGCCAGCCCCGAGCGTGCGCAGCTGCTCAAGGACATCGATGCATACGACAAGCGATATCCTTTCAAGGGCGAGGCATACCAGCAATTCGTCGACAGCCGCAAAGCTCAGCAGGCGAAGGGCCAGCGTATCAAATCTCCATACACTCTGTCTTACATGCAGCAGGTCAAGCTGTGTCTATGGAGAGGCTTCAGACGCCTGGTTGGCGACCCCGAACTCACTTACACCCAGCTCTTTGGCAACTTTGCTATGGCTCTCATTCTCGGATCTGTCTTCTTCAACCTCCAACCGACCACCGACTCATTCTTCCAGCGTGGCGCTGTTCTCTTCTTTGCTATCCTGATCAACGCTTTCGGCTCAGCTCTCGAAATCCTTACACTCTACGCTCAGAGACCGATTGTTGAAAAGCATGATCGCTACGCGCTGTACCATCCTTCCGCCGAGGCCTTCGCATCGATGCTGACGGATATGCCTTACAAGATCGCCAATGCCATCATCTTCAACATCACGCTCTACTTCATGGTCAACCTCAAGAGAACACCTGGTGCCTTCTTCTTCTTCCTGCTCATCAGCTTTATCACTACACTGATGATGAGTATGTTGTTCCGAACCATTGCATCCGTGTCACGAACTCTGTCACAGGCTATGGCGCCAGCTGCGATCCTTATCTTGGCCATTGTCATCTTCACTGGATTTGCTATTCCTACAGACTACATGCTTGGGTGGTGCCGATGGATTAACTACATTGATCCTGTTGCGTACGCGTTCGAGGCGCTTATGGTTAACGAATTTGCTGGACGTGATTACACCTGCAGCTCTGCCTCACTGATACCCGCTTACGGTAGTCTGGCCGATCAGAGTCAAGTGTGTACAGCCGTTGGCTCCGTTGCTGGACAAAACTTCGTTGCCGGTACAACCTATCTCGAGACCGCCTACAAGTACTACCCATCGCACCGCTGGAGGAATTTCGGCATCGTCATTGCTTTTGGCATTTTCTTCATGGGAGCCTACTTGACAGCTACCGAGTTCATCAGCGCAAAGAAGTCCAAGGGTGAGGTGCTTGTCTTCCAACGTGGCCACATCCCACGCGCACTCAAGGAGAAGGCCAAGGATGAGGAAAGTGTCGACGAGAACAAGAGGAATGCATTGGCAAAGACAGAAAGCTACACGGAAGCCACGGATATTATCCAGAAGCAGACTGCCATCTTCAGTTGGAAGGATGTATGCTACGACATCAAGATTAAGAGCGAGGAGCGACGCATTCTGGACCACGTTGACGGCTGGGTCAAGCCAGGCACTTTGACTGCTCTGATGGGTGTCTCTGGTGCTGGTAAGACTACTCTTCTCGACGTGCTCGCCACCCGTGTCACAATGGGTGTCATCTCCGGCGACATGCTTGTTGACGGACGTCAGAGAGACTCCTCATTCCAGCGCAAAACCGGTTACGTGCAGCAACAGGATCTGCACCTCCAGACCTCAACTGTCAGAGAAGCTCTCAACTTCAGCGCCCTGCTGCGACAACCGAAGTCCACATCACGCGCAGACAAGCTCGCCTACGTCGATGAAGTGATCAAGCTTCTTGATATGGAAGAGTATGCTGATGCTGTCGTTGGTGTTCCAGGTGAAGGTCTCAACGTTGAGCAGCGTAAGCGCTTGACTATCGGTGTGGAACTTGCTGCTAAGCCTGAGCTCCTCCTATTCCTCGACGAGCCTACATCTGGTCTTGATTCTCAAACATCCTGGGCAATTTGCGATCTGATGGAGAAGCTGAAGAATTCTGGTCAAGCTATTCTGTGTACCATTCACCAGCCATCTGCTATGCTCTTTCAGCGTTTCGATCGCCTACTGTTCCTTGCCAAGGGTGGCAGGACGGTCTACTTCGGCGAAATTGGTGAAAACTCCAAGATCTTGTCAAGCTATTTCGAACGCAATGGTGCCCACGCCTGCCCGCCCGATGCCAACCCAGCTGAATGGATGCTCGAAGTCATCGGTGCCGCACCTGGTTCAAGCACAGATATCGATTGGCATCAAGTCTGGCGCAATAGTCCCGAATATCAGCAGACTCAAGAACACCTCGAGATGCTCAAGACCGAACGACCAAAGCAAGCACCTGTAAGCAACACCAACGATAAGGAGGCCTACCGTGAATTCGCTGCACCATTCGGCGAGCAACTCTGGGAAGTCAACCGACGTGTATTCCAACAGTACTGGCGCACACCCTCCTACATCTACGCTAAGCTGGCACTTTGTACCTGCTCAGCTCTATTCATCGGCTTCATTTTCTTCAAGGCACCACTCACCCATCAAGGTCTCCAAAACCAGATGTTCTCGATCTTTATGACTTTCACAATTTTCGGACAACTGGTACAACAAATTATGCCGCACTTCGTCACTCAGCGTTCCCTATACGAGGTCCGAGAACGTCCTTCCAAGACATACAGTTGGCAAGCATTCATGGTCAGCAACATTTTCGTCGAGCTGCCATGGAACAGTTTGATGGCCGTGATCATGTTCTTCTGCTACTACTACCCCGTCGGACTCTACAACAACGCCGGATCAGATCTTCACGAGCGAGGAGCACTATTCTTCCTCTTCATGCTGCAATTCCTGCTCTTCACATCCTCTTTCACGAGCATGGTCATCGCCGGTATGGATAGCGCAGAGACTGGAGGTAACATTGCCAACTTGATGTTCTCACTCTGCCTGATCTTCTGTGGTGTCTTGGCCACCCCAGAAAGTCTTCCCGGATTCTGGATCTTTATGTACCGCGTCTCACCCTTCACCTACCTCGTCGGTGGCTTCTTATCGACTGGTCTGGCGAACACAAGAGTCACATGTGCTTCGAACGAATTCGTCACTTTCCAGCCCGAAAACGGTACTTGCGGACAGTACATGTCCGAATACCTCAGCACATTCCCGGGCTACCTCGAAGACCCCAGTGCAACAAGAGACTGCCAATTCTGCACATACGGAGACTCAAACATCTTCTTGTCGCAGATCAGCATCTCATACGGTGACAGATGGCGCAATTTTGGCATTCTGTGGGCGTTCATCATTTTCAATATCTGCGCTGCAGTGTTCTTCTACTGGCTTGTCAGAGTTCCCAAGCACAAGGGTAAGAAGAAGGAAAAGTCGCAGTGAGGATAGAAAGTTTCCTTTTGCATAGCATAGATGGTAGATCAAGATGACTACCATAGATTGATTCGTTAGAGCGAGCGATCGAGCATTGTACATTTAGGAATAGAACCTTGTGGCTCTCGCTATCAGCATAGATGCATGTAATGTTGTTGACTTACGTTTTGTGTGGCCTTCATCACAACGATTTGACTTTGCCGAGCGATCTGCCGCGAATACACTTGCAATGGACCACAGCATTGAAATGCTTTATGGAAGTCGGCTTCTATCAGTTTCCGCATTCCTCAAGTACACACAGTACGATGACAAAGTGAAATCCCGGATCACATAGATCCCGCTCGCCAGACGAAAGGAGTTGGCAAGCTAGTGCTCGGTTGCGAGACGTTGAACTTCGCTTGGTCCTTCTCCGGAATGTGATACTAGGCAAGCTACACGCGGCAAGGCGCCATACAGTGTAATATTCTCCGTCGCCGTTGGAGATGTTGTTCTGATGAGGCATGAAATGCGAGCACTTCAAGTCTATAATGCATATGGTTCTGTCGATCTTAAGCACTAGTCTCGTATTTCGTGTGCAGCCTGATGCGATGTCCAAACTTCCAGAACAACCATGGGATAGGCGCCATTGCAACAGTTATGAAAGCTAATATGCTAGTTGCCCAGCCTACGCCGAGGGCTTGAAACATTCTGAATGAAAGTCAATTAGTGCTCAAATTAGAGCAAATTCGAGAACGACTTACTGCAAGGAGAAGAGCGGAAAAGCAGCGGAGAGCGAGTATCGACTGAGCATCGCTGCACCAGCAGCAGAAGCGCCGTATAAAGGACCGTACGAGTCCATCATGAAGAGATTCGTTGGTGCGTAGATCACCACCGAGGACATCATCGCCAATCCTTGGAAGAATATGGGAACAATCCAGTGGATGCGATATTGCGCCGTCCACGCAAATATCAGTAGCGCAATTGGCATTACTGGTGATGCTATCATAGCAGGATATAGGCGATGCTCGGGTGGGAATTGGTCGTCCTCCGTGCGCGTCTCGTTCCATACTCGCAGTCGAGGTTGATAGATGTAATGATCTAATAGAATCAGAGGGTATGGTGCAAGAAATGTGCCCAAGATGAGCCCCAGGAAAGAGAGAGATTGTCCTGTGATACCGAAGTCGTAGTAGTGTTCTACCAAAGGTCAGTATCTGCCTATCGGACGGCATACATTGTGCTCTGCTTACCATATACCCAAGGAGACGCAATGACGAAGGTGTACATCAAACCAAAAAGGAACCCGCTATACATGCAGACTAAAGTGACAATAGTCTCTGTGAAGAGCATGTGTGCTGGCCTTATGAACAAGGTGGTGGCAAAGTAGTGGACCCACTGTGCTATCGTTCTTTGCACGACAGCCGGACCTTCAACGCCATACTTCTTTGCGCGCCTCTGCAGAATGGTCTTCTTGTAAGTCTCCTTGGTCAAGCAGATCGGGATGTAGAATGCTATTATGAAGAAGATTGTCGTCCACTGAGTCCATCTCCAGCCTTTGGCCTTGACCACGAAACCGCCGATCAGAGGTCCAGTAACAGCACCGAAAGTTGGCATGGAGTAATAGAAAGCCATCACGATCGCTCGATATTGGCCAGCGGTATAATCGCATATCGTCGCGCTGGCATTGCCAATTGCAGGAGCAGCGACCACGCCGGCGAGGAAGCGGCAAATGTTGATGCTCACCACATTTTGCGAGAAGCCAGTGCCAAGTGTGAAGAGTGCGAACAAAGGTGTTGTTACCAAGACTACAACTTTGCGACCTGCTGTTTCGCTCAAAGGACTTCCTATGAGTGGACCAAAAGCCATGCCGATGTTGTATAGGGACAAGCCCAGGATGCCTATCTCCTTGGAGGTGTTGAAGTCCGCTTGAACGCCATCGATGCCGGCACTGTATAGTGATGCTGCTAGGGTACTGACAAAAGCTAGACCAGTATATGCTATCGTACTGCATGCCTTTCGTACCGTCGAGAAGTTGCGAGGATTATCTGGATCATTTGGACCATTCCAGTCCCGAGCATCGTGAAAAGGCGCTTCCTGGAACGCGTCCGAGATGTTGTCATTGCATGCCATCTTCATTCATATTCGTTGTGCCTGTCCGTCAGCACGCGGCATCATAGACTTACTTATTTATTATTCTACATCACCACTTCTACATCACCGTTCACTGATCCTTCAGCCGAGCTCGGAGGATTGCTCTGAGGAAGCGCAGGGCGTGGCGTGCGTGCCGATCTGCCGCGTGGGCGACGGAATGTCATTTCCGAGGTGCTGAGCGTGAACATCTCGCGGGGAGAAACGGGAAATACACATGATACGTGACATGTTCATCTTGGCGTGCTTAGCATAGATGTTGATGAGAGGAAATGAGGGTGGTAGAAGGTTTGCAACGTTGACATCCTGGTCATCGTCGCTTTCCTTGGCAACAACCGTGCCAAGACTTTACTCAGCAGAACTATATTTTGAGAATGAAACTAAGCTCTCGAATTTGCCGGAAGGAAATCACATATGGTCAGCAAACGCTCACAGATGAACTTCGAGAATATCCATGTTTAGCCAGTGGGCGGGCTTAGCCAGTGTCCATCTCTCAGTCATGCTCGGGTTGGTGGCTGTTTAGATTTCCGACCAGAACGATCGATGATCGTCTAGTCTGCTTACGATGCTTGCGAAGTTCCTTGAGGAGAGCCCACGACTTCAGATTCAGCCGCCTGAGCGACTTCTATGTATCGTGCATCGTTTTTCGACTTCTCTTTCGGGGGGCCCATAGCGCTCGAGCGTATTTGAAGCAGCAACTTCGCTTCGGCAGTATCCCTTGGTATCGGATCACTTCCGGGAATCTGGGTTTCCGGAGCTTCTTTGGAGAGATGAGCAGCACGCGAGGCTCGCAAGCTGGTCGAAAAGGTGTTCGTAAATGAAGCCTTGGTGATACGCGTTGTCCAGAGACCAATGAGGACCACAAAGCAAGATGCTCCTATTGCGATTCCATACCCCAGCCATAGTCTCTCAGGCGTATATTGAAAGACATTGCTGTATACGTGGAAAGTGACATTGACTGGATTGGGCGCAGTAGGACCGGATGCGTTGTACCTGATTCACGTGTCAATGACTGGCAGAGGTAGAGCAATAGGTGCGAAGGACTTACTGGAGAAGGGGAGAGCTCGCCATGGATATTGTAATGTTCGTAAACAGTTCTTCGAGCATATGCGACAGATCCTTCTGGTCGAGAAGAGGACTACTCCCGCCGAGAAGAGCTTGAGCCTGATCAAACCGATGGCCAACCTTCTGTGCAGACAGAGCCTCGGCCGTTGGTGGGCGAGACATTATCTCAGAGAGCTCGATGGATTGTGCCAAGGTGGTAAAGAACACCGAACTCTGGAAGGACCGCTCAGTAACTTTTGCCTGCGGCAAAGACGCCCCATTCAAACGGCCTGGCGACACAGCACCGACCATTATGGATTTAAAAGCGCAGGCAACAGCTGCATACGACAACCAACGGAGATTATCGCTATCGATAGAAGTGCCATTGTTGTACTCAGAGCGGACCATGTTACCACGGTCGAGCACCAAGCCGCCATCACTTGCGCTCGCAGCTTGAAGTGTTATGGAATTGTTGAAATTCCATCTACTCGTCAGACTAGCACCGGTAAGATTGTGGCCAGTGTCATTCTGATTTCTGATCACCACCGTCTGATCGGTCTTGCCTTCGTAGCGGAAACCGAGGTTGTAGTCTCTTGCCACATAATGACAGTCGAGTAGAGTAGCGTCGGCAAAGTACGTGTCCATGGCACTGGCGTTGAATGGTCGCAGGCCATTGAGACAAGTCTCATTTGCTATAAGGTCAAATAGACCAGGTGCACGGGGAAATACGCCAAAGTAGACGTTGTCGTAAGGCTCTCCAGTGTCGAGCGACATCTCTCCGTTATTGAAGGGAGTGCGGCTACCTTGCCAAGACAAATAAGTGAACATGTAATCTGCACTCAGACATGGACTCTGACCGGTTTCCAGATAGCTTGTGGCATTCAGAACATCGACCAAGTTCTGCTTGATCTCTGTGCGCTGATCTTCCTGCATGCTAGAGCAGCTGAGACTGGGGCCCTGAAATGTCACGTCCCAAGATGCGTTGGCACTTGGGGCCGTGATGGTAAGAATCTTTCCAGACGCTGTAGCAGCATTTGCAACACGAAAAACTTCCTGGCTTGGTCCTTGGAAGTCCATACTGATCGCAGCGGTCGTGAGATTCGGGTTATACAAAGCGTTCGACGTGCGCCAGTCGACGAAGGCCAGACTTTCGAATGCCGGTTGAGGCACTGGCAACATCTCCCAGGGGCTTGGTGAGACGGGACCGTATGCCACGGTAAGAGCGGCTGGTGCCACGATTGCAGCAAGAGGCAATAACCTGAAATACTTGTCAGAACCCGATGGCGGTAATTATGGGCCACTTGCCAGTTGATCATGGCAACGAGAGCAAGTAGAGGCCACTCGTAGCGCGTGAACAGGTACAAGAACGAGCCTAGATCTTGTAGGCCGGCAAACAAGTCGTCCAATTGATCGACGGTGAACTCAGTGTGGAGCATTGCGCGCCACAGAATCTGCGTGTAGCTGCCGGATACCGCAAGGGAGAGACTGGCCTTCGTCAGGAACGCCAGCACAATGCCAAATGAAGTGGCAATCTGTTGATCGGAGATGTCGATGCTGCCAAGTCTGTAGCCCTTGGCAGACCCGTCTTTGCAGTGGAGCCGGAGATAGAGTACATGATGCACTACAGCAAAATTGGCTGCAAATATCAAAGAGGCCAGCATAACGAAAGGTGCCCGCCAGTGAATTCGCCGCGACATGAGGGATCCTGGCACATGACGATCAGGACCTCTCCTCGTCTTGGCGACTATCTTTCTTGCAGCCACGTATCCTAGAAGTGCAACAAGCATTCCTGCTAAGACTCCCAGTAGGCCGCCGAAGAGCGTGCTGGAGCTGACACGAGCGGCTGCGGGTATCTCAGGCACTTGATTCGAGATATCGTGATCTCGCAGACCTGGCGTCGATATGGTACTCAATGGGGATGCAGTCGTCATAGAGCTAGAGTCCTTACGCTTTGCCGACGAGATTGAGGCATTCAGTGCTAGATAGGGGTTGTATCCAAAGCTGGGCATTCGCATCTGACGGACATTCGGCCCTGGACAACCGGCTCCGCCGCAAGGACTTCCGCCAGAGCAGCAGCCGTAGAAGTCTAGAGCTCGAACGTTGGATTCATGCGCGCATGTGTAGAAATGCCCGTCAGCCTCACACTCTAGGCCCGGCATGGAGCTGGTGTTGCTGCTTTGATCAAACCAGGCTTGCATGATGAGAAAAGCCTCCGATGGGCATCCGTCGCGGCATGGATTCGAGATGCAGCACCCAAAGTACCTTGTGCCGCCGTCACAGGCCCAGAGCGATCCACCGCTAGGACATTGGAAGCGGAGACCGCCGAGTAACGCTACAGATCCATCCATTTTCGATTTGTGCTTGAGGACGAGTTTGAGCTGGCATCAACGGAACTGGCGAGGTCCAAGGTTTAAGGATATCGAAGCAGGCGCAAGCTGGACAGATACAAGGCTTTTCAGCCCCCGAAAAAGTGTCGCAAGGCTGCTATTTTGAAGTAGCTCAGCTGTGGCGTACATAGCTCTTCCGCGAGCAGTGCCACCATCGTTCGCTCCAGCGATGTATCGTTGCATATTCTGACCGGTGTGGCGTCGAATGACAAGCAAGTGCTGAGCAAAGATGGCATCTGTCGATCAGTCAAGGTAAGTGCTTAACTCTTGAAAGTGGTCACAGTGCTGTAAGACAGTCTGATTTTGCTTGATGCAGAAATACCCTCGAAGATATGGTCTTCAGTCTGCGAATTCGCAACGTGCGGAGCACATGTCCTTCGCAGCCAAGATCGTAACCAAGTGGACTTTCGTATTGCTTCGCAAGTTTTGTCCCATTGTGAAGGTGGGTCGCACTGCAGTAGCCATTGCCTCAGACGTGCATTGTCGAATGCGAAGATGGTTCTAGCGGGGTCCGTCTTCAGTGGGACAAGAACGTCAGCATTCTCGAGAACAGTTCAAAGGAACATGTACTTTCCAATCATGTTGCTACATATTTGGGTGAGCTTCACGAGTTCTATTATACCGTACCATCCTTCCTGACGCCATGCTTCGTCTTCTCATTTGCTTGTGTGTGTGTATGTGTCCGTGATGAGAATCATCACGAGCGATTTGCGGATGATCGCGATCCATCTCGTTGCCTTCCTCGCCAGAGGTGTCCCAATGCTGTCGCAGTCAGCAAGTGTTCCACGTAAACTAAGACCAGAAAATAATCCACTGGAGATCCGTAATTA
Source organism: Pseudocercospora pini-densiflorae CBS 125139 (assembly GCA_000504365.2). Taxonomy (NCBI): domain Eukaryota; kingdom Fungi; phylum Ascomycota; class Dothideomycetes; order Mycosphaerellales; family Mycosphaerellaceae; genus Pseudocercospora; species Pseudocercospora pini-densiflorae. The sequence continues at coordinate 35,308 of KZ107786.1, read as the reverse complement.
GATAGATCCTTCTGAAAGTCTGCGCCGGATCGCCAGAAATGGAACTACAGAATTTCGAGATCGCGAGGCCCAGATCAGACTTGCAGAGCATCACGAGTTCTCTCGTCTTCGACAATGGAAGACATGAGTGTGCTCCTTCCAGAACCTGGCTTTCCTGACATCCAGCAGGTGTTTGGTTCTTGCTACAGCCATTCTGTGAATTGAGATGCCCTCTGCTGCTTCTCACGAGTGGATTCGTCTTCGCTGACCACATCGTCGGACTGTAGGCTTCAAAAATCCAGTCGAATGCGTTATCAGCAGTGGGTTTCGTGGCATTTTGTCGCTGACTTGATAGAGGTGAGTATAAGCTCTGCAAGAGCTGCTCGCGAGGCGTGCTTGCGGGTCGATTATAGCAATTTCCAAGTTGCATACGTGAATCGCCGGAGTTGTCGATCGAGCTGTACACATCACCGACAGGCTTCTACACTCCGCAGGAAAAGGCAGGCTCAAACGCGGATCTTGAGGCATGCTCGGTCATGTTCACCACGGAGTGCATGAGATCATCAGAGGTATGTTAAACTGTATGCCTTTGTAAAAGTCTCATTCGAAGTGGCCATGCACAAAAGACGTTCCAATTGGTCACGGTGGACCTCAGCTGTGTGCTTCAGCACAGCATAGCCGCAGCAACACGTGTACAGCGCTGCCATCGCGCTGCGCTGAACTCACAGCTCGCTCCCGAGCCATTGATATCATATTCATTTTGAAGGAGATGTCTCTGTATTCAGATGACACGTCCATCATCTCACAGAGAACAACGCAAGCTCTTTCTGACGTATTCGGCTCTCCGAAGCTTTGCGGCCTTTGATCGCTGCGAGCGGGGGTTGCAGGTACGAGCCGGGAAATGTGGTGGCTGCTCGGGCACGATACTGCCTTTCAGTAGAGGTTCGATAGAATGAGGATAAGGATGACTATATCGAAGCATTCTCCCAAAAGTAAAAGATAGTTCTACGCCATGGTGACTTTCTTGGCACTGCCTCGAGACGCGACTAACTTCCCTCAGGGGCCGAAAACACGAAGCAACCTCGCAACTCGCGCCAGACAACTTTCTTATACGGAGGAGCATGACTTGTCTCCATCACCACCATCCGTGGGCGGGGACGTGCCTAAGAGGTTTCAAAATGTCTGATCGCTCCTCCAGGACTATGGACTAATCTCAGGCAGGCTTTATGAAGGAGACAGGCACAATGCTCTCGTCTCTACCAAGTCCTAGGATTATGGACTTACCTGGCTCGGTCCACAAGCTGTATAGGAAGAGAAGCGGACTCCTCTGGATAGTCATCAACATATTGGCGACAGTCGTTATTGTGAGATGTCTCTAGCTTCCGATTCGACCACCACTGCTCACGCAAAAGCTCCAGGTGTTCGTCAACAAAGTCATATTTGACGATCACCAATTGGGCTCCATCCAGATCAGCTTTGCGACTTTCCATTTTCTTGTTACATGGCTCGGACTATGGATCCTATCCCTCGACCGCTTTGCCTTCTTCGAACCTGAAAAAGTGTCTGTCACTCAGGTGGCACCGCTCAGCCTAGCGATGACCCTGAATGTCATCTTTCCCAACCTCTCGCTCGCCTACTCGACTGTCGCATTCTACCAGATAGCGCGCGTTCTGGTCTCACCCTGCGTTGCGATGCTGGACTATGTTCTCTACCGTGCTACGATATCGCCATTGGCTTCCTTGGCGCTTGGATCGGCTTGTCTCGGCGTGGCAATGACTTCTTATTATGATTCCAGACCTTCGACAGACGCTCGCGTCAAAGTGACATCTGGGCTTGGAGTCATGTTTGCACTGGCCGGCGTCTTCTTCTCGTCTCTATACACTGTATGGATCAATGCTTTCAGGAGAAAGCTGAAGTTATCAAGTATGCAGTTGCTGCTCAATCAGGCGCCTGTCTCTGCCTTCCTGCTCCTTTACGCTCTTCCTTGGATCGATACATTCCCTCACGCGAGTGAAGTCGACGTCAATCGCTGGATATTGATCCTTGTTGTGAGTGCAGATGAGTGTAACGTCTGCTCCTCGGCTGACGATTACGATAGTCTGGCGTTTGCGCTATGCTGATCAATGTCTCTCAATTCTTCATCATCGCTCAGAGCGGTGCTGTGACCAGTACAGTAGTGGGCCACAGTAAGACTTGCGTGATAGTCGTTCTTAGCTGGGCATCGTCAGGGCGAGGCATGACCGATATGTCAGTTGTCGGCTTGTCAATAGCACTGGTGGGGATCTTTTGGTAAGATGAAACACTGCTCCATGGATGGAAAGAGCAATCTCACTAAGATCTTCTCAGCTACTCTGCAACTGTATTAAGAGGTAGGTGAGTATGGCGCACATACTTGAGCTAGCGCCATAAAATATCATATGGCGCTCTGGAGTGACCCCTCATCTACACAGCTACTCTAGGCGGAGGAGCGTCGTTGCTGGCATCGGGAACTAGAGCGGCAGACCGTGAATCACTCGTAGGGCACTGGAGTTCACCTGGACTGTCTCCTCATAAACCCTCTGCGGAGGCAGAAAGGGTCAGCTTGCTAAGGAAGGCACACACACAGTATATGGAAGGAGATAATACCTGAATATCCACACATTTGGAAAATACTGGAAATGGATGGCATACGAGCAGAATTGCATATGAAACCTTTACAGCTATTGAGAAACAAGCATGACAGCAGAGTACTGGGAATATGCTAGGGAAGGTGGCGCTATAACACAGCTAAGGTCTATCTAAGATCTTGGACTGTCAGATGTCCTCACTTACTTCGGTTCTTTCACGTCCTTCAGGACTGAAAGCTGGAGAGATTCGAAGAGGCAGACGCCCTCGTTGTACTCGCACGAGCGATCGCTGCAGACTGGCGTGGTCTGGTAGAACTTGGCCGCCACTTCGACTTTTGAAGGCTCTCCTGGTCGCTTACAACGCATTTCGTTCAATGCGACATGCTCGAGTGGGAGGGAGACCACAACTCCAGGGAGAACTTGTCTCGGCTTTCCAAGGACCGTATACTCAAAGCCCCAAAAGGCAAACATGGCAAATGTGCTAGATCCCATGAGTCCTTCCCCGTTCGGTGTCTGTACGACTTCGAATCCAAGGGCAGTGAATATCGCGATGTCGTCTGAGTTGAGTGCGGGATCTTGGACGAACATATCGATCTTTGTCCCAGTATCCGCCTCGATAGTCTCAACAATGTCCTGGAACAGAATTAGCTGCATGGGTATTCGATACTCACGTCCTGGATAGGCGAGCGAGATATTACCTATGGCCATGAGCACTGCACGGTTGATGGACCAGCCATCCTTTGGCCTGCTGGCTCTGAGATTGTTCTGGAATGTCTTTCTGCAATCAGACGTGAGCCAGAAACGTCGCGCAGTCTGGTAGCACGCATCGAAATCTATCTTCTTTGGTTGTGGACGGAGTGCGGCTTGCCTCCTCAAATCCTGAAGTAGTTCCTCGCGGGTAGGGAGCTTGCTGGTGGCAGACATATTGGCCTGTGTTAACGGTGTGTCCGAGGACTCTTCTTGAGCGACGAAAGTCGGTCCCAATGGAGAATTATATACTCACTCTGGAACACAAGGCATTGTCATAACCTCCAGCTTTGTTGCTGCTGCTATTGAAAGGCAGCACTCAAAGAAGTCGACACTCATTGGACTGATGCAACAAAGGCAAGAATCAGGGGCGGTCATTGTCTACAAGCGACATGGGCTTGACTGGTCGCTCGAGCGCTCTCAGCCACTGTATGATCATTGGAAATGTCTTTTTCGATTTTCGGGCCTATGGATCTAAGAGCTTGCTGTATGACGGGCGCCCGCAAATTCTGCGTATAGATCTGCGGATGTATGGAATCCGGCCGAACAGCAGCGGCACTGCCATACCTGCGAAAAATGCAAGTACGACTTTCGCGCCGGAAAATGGTGTTGACCTGGCCTTCGTCACCCAATTGCTCAGTCCTGGTGCTGTGGAGAACTCGTGGCCATGCCATCCTGGAGGTAATTCGGTAGATTCGAACGATGAGTTTCCGAGCGAGCGTCCATCGCTGCTCACAGCTTCCACAAACACGATGGGATGGAAGCCTCTCACCACAAACGATGTTTCGAACCCTGTCTTCTCCTTCTCGCCACGTAAGACAGCACTTTCTTCTCCGTTCTCTGCAGAGTACAGACGCCATTGGTCCACCTCAGTCGCTCCATTCCAGCTCACGTACACGACTGTCGTCACACCATCATACTGCGTAGAAGATGCGAATGCCTTGACCGCTGGTGTGCTTGCTGGACTTGCCTTGAAATGGAATTTGTAGCCGCGATACGTGCTAAATCGCTGCGAGGCAAACCGCGCCTCAAATACGATTTGGCCATCCCGAGTATGCTCGCTGAGTCTCGCATTCTCGCTCCAACACCCAAGACGATTGCCATTTTCCAGATACTGCATGTTCCCTCGAGAAGTGGTATGGCCACCACCCGGGCGTAGATGCCGCTCAACGACAGTGGCGGTCATCTCGGTCTTATGCAACGCCACTACCATCAGAGAAGAAGCTTCAGCTGTCGATGCGGCACGGTCGTATGCTGCATTGTCAAGAAAAGACAAGATGATATGCGTCTCGTTCTGCTCACGCCAACGTGCATCGTGTTGGCGCGAGAAGGTGAAGTCACGAAGTTCAAAATCCGATGAGAGTCCGCCGAGACGCCAAAGGATAGACCCGTTGTTGCCCGATACCAAGTAAATCGCGTCGGCATGTCGCGCAGAGACAAGGAAGTTGCCATCCTCATTCTTGTCGACGGAGTTCATGTGCCTGGACCATGAGATCAGCATTGCGCACATCACGCCTCAGTGTCGAAACCTACATGAAGTCCCAGGAAGAATCATTGGGTCTGGGCACGGTGGATTCCAGGAGGGACAGATGCTCGAACGCCTTCCACTGAAATACCACCTCTTCTGAAGGCAACTGAACTTCCTGAAAGAAGTTCTCAAGCACGGCTCCAGTCCAATTGATCTGGGAATCCTTGAATTGAGCTTCGACCATAAAGTCGAACTTGCCAACCAGAAGTGCGGATGCTCCTGAATTGATGATGGAGAATTCATGCAAGTTGAAGGATCCACCTTGCACGGAGTAGTTCGACTTCATGTGATACGAAGCATCCAGGACCACAGCACCTCCTAAGAGTAATGGGTATAAGGGTCAGCAATGATTCAAACGATAGGCCCTCCGAGACACGGCGCCAAGACAGTGCTGCCATCTCTGACACTACTGGCTCAGTCTTGCCCGTCTGCTTGGAGTCAAGCCTTATACACAAGGGCATACTCACCGCTCGCAAGCGCTGCAGTGGGCAAACCGCTCTCCCCGACCATAAAGGTCAGGATTGGACCTTCCGATGTTTGTTGGACCTTGAAGTCTTGATAATGCCGCTCGGGAAACATCGAAGCACCACTCCATATCAGGTCCTGCTTCTGTCAGCGGTGCTATGATGTAGCTCCCCTATAGAGCTGCTTACACCATTATTGTCATAGATCACAGGGCCAATCTGGTGCGTGGTATGTGTTGTGATGGGCGTCGAGGCCACACTAAAACTGTACGGAGCTAGAAAAACGTACCCGGAATCCAATCGCTCGGAATCATGTATGGTTGTCAGAAGCTTTGGTGGCCGAAGGTCAGGCCTCTACACCATTCTATCAGTAAAAAGTCCAGTACGGCAGCACGCGCTTGGGAAGAAATCGGACATACCGACTTAAAGGAAAAAAGATCGTCGTCGTTCCATCTCGCTGTTCCTTCCAGGAAGCTCTCACGGGCACCTTCAACAGAGACACAGGCTAGTATTACAGCCACCGAAACCACGGTCCATGCATACATCGCGCTCCGCATGGCATTGACTGCCCTGTCATCGGAGAGAGGTAGCAGAGATTCTATCAGGACCGGGTCGAAGCATTATCGCAATTCCGCTCATTGGATCCTGCGGCTTCTCTGAACGTTTTGGCGAGGAGATGAGGGGCACTCCTGCAAAACAGGACTCAAGACTCTTGCTTGATGCGAGACGGCAGGAGCTGTAAGCCACATCTTGAATTAAAGTTTTGGTACTAAGTTACACAAAGGTCTGGCTAGCAACGATATGGATTCTCTTGATTTAAGAACGACTTACCAGAAAGGCCTTGGACTAATCTTGTGAGCCATTTTGGAGGCTCTCTGAGCTCCTTCATGCAAAGATCCACGACACTGGCACCACCTCTCGCGAGATTCGATCATGTCAGGTGATTCCCGAAGCGGTCAAAACTAGCGATGAGGCTGCAGATGCGGATCCTACGGCAAGTCACAATCTAAAGCAGGAATCACGACTCCTGTGCTCTGCAAATAAGCTACTCTTTAGGTACTGCGCTAAGTCTTATACTGACTTCAGCTGATCCTACTCAGCCATCTGCTGTAAAGCTGCCTGCTACTCAGCATATATGCAAGCCACTCGAACTTCGTTACTGCATATTCGCAACGGTTCATCCCCGCTTTACTCGCAAGAAAGAGGACAGCGCGGATGGTGGCAGATCGCATCCACGACGTTGAACTTCGTGCTGAACATCCGGTCCTCATGGGTATGGCCATATCTGAACGGACCTTAATAGCAATCAACTACTTCAATACGCGCGGGCATTGCAGAAAAGCTGATCTTGCACGCCGGATATCACAGAAGACGGAATGGAAGCGCACGTCCACAAATCCTGAGCCTTGACACGAGGTATCATTACTGGTAAAACGGCTCCACTGCTGCAGCAATGCGGTCGGAGCAAGCCTCGATGCTAGCTTGCGTACTCACTATTGGTCGATGGACACAGCAGCCGATCCCATCATGAAGCGACAAGCAACAGTTGCGGAGGCATAAGAAGCTCCTTGGTCTTCCTCACTTACCCTAGTCTCTTTTCACCTGCGCATTATTCGCTGCTTGCCACAATGGTCCTCATCAAAATACTCCTCCTGCTACCATGGCTTGCAACAACTGGCTGGATGGCCAGTGCCAACGTGTGCGACAATTCTCCCTACAACAACATGAAGCCCTTCGTCAACTATGAGCCGGCTCAGAAGTACTGCTGGGACCACTACCCAGGTCGTACCAAATGGCAGACATCTTCCAAACCAGCCACCACGACTACCGTCACAAGCACGAAGACATGCACTACGACCACTACCAGTACAAGCACGAGTACAATTTGTACTAACTACGTCGACAAGCTTGTCAAGATATACGTCAACCTCAAGGACAGAAAGAGAACTCCGCAGACACTTTACGAGGCAAAGCGCAATGCTGCAGCTCTGGCCGCTCCGACGCCGAATGCCAACGATATGTCTGCTGCCTGGGCGAAGTGTTCATCGACTATGGCCAAGTGTGGCAACAATTGCTTCTCGACAGGCTGCTCTTGCATCGAATCGACAAGAACATCTACTGTAAGTTCTGCTTAGATCTGATCCTGAATGTCTTCGCTGACCCTGTCTTCCCCAAAAGCGGTGGATTCCTGCCACCAAAACGTACACTCGCACGATCAAAACCAGTACTACAACCACGAGTACTGTGACCGTCACTACCAAGTGAGGAGGAAAGCGCGTATTATATATGCTCAGGGATTGACACATTCTCACAGGACCAGCACGCAGTGCACCAATACCTCGACGACTACGACAACTACAACAGTCGGTACCTCGTCTTAGTCATGATTGTTCTCTCTCAACACGCTAGGAGTAATGACGATCCGCTTCTGGAAGGGGTATCGATTTTAATGCAAGGATATACGCTGTGGTACCTGCATTGCTTCCGATCACAAGTGTACTGCAGAGAAGCTCAATAATGCCATGGCCTTGCTCTTGATGATAGACAAGCCATCTGACACTCCTTTTCACGCCGTTCAATTGGTGCTTCCAGTAAAAGCATTGCTCGATGCAATGCAATCGACTTCTCCAATGTTTCGGATGCATCATCCGACGGAGTTCGGATCTTGTGCTTACCACATACGTACAGGTGAAGTGTATACGTTTTCGGTAAACACGGTTGCTTCCCCGTCTCATCGTCTCTTCTTGCACATCACCATGAAGTACCACCTGTGAACGACCGAGGATGCAATCTTATATACACTCTGCAAGCTTCCTGAGACAGATGTTTACCGAAGACGATCAAGGTATCCATTGGCCAAGATCAAGGATACCATACGCAGAGCCTCACGACTCATTTGACAGCAACCAGCATCATGGTGCAACTCCAAAGCTTAACAAGGCTGAAAGCCTGTCTCCGCACCGAATTGGCCAATGACACCCCGGTGACAGAACAACCAAATACCAACTCTCTCTCGGCTCACAACCAGAGAGGCAAGGCTGCAAGCTCGTCTTGGACAGCCCGCTTATAGACGAACCTTTTCGCAGCCATGCTCGACACCTGTCGATTCTGGTCACGTTTGAAACGCCATCTCCTTCTTCTTACGTTGGTTCACACATTCACTTAGTATTCGCAGGCTGTTGATCTGCGAACCCACACTCGTTTTGAGGTGCGAAAAACAACGACACCACCACATTCCTTCAGGTTTACCTCTTTCTCCGAACCGACCGACCGAACGAACGAAAGATGCGTCTCCTTACCACCGTTTTCCTGAGCGCGTGCGCAATCCCAGTAGCTCTATCACAAAACGTTCAAGCCATCATCGGCGGCCTCCAAGCAATCCAAGGCCAAACGACATATCTCGATTACATGCTCTCTCAATTCACAGGCACACCACTAGCCGGAGCGGTAGACATCATCAACATCCAACAACAAGCCGACCAAGTGGCACGCGCGATTCAAGCCTGCACGTGGGCGGCAGAAGCCACACCCTATCTTCTCGACTCACAGAGTTCCGAAGCAGTCTCTGCAGCCGTTCTGGCCTTGCGACCGATCACCGAACAGCTTCTGCATCGAATCCAATTCATGAAACCAGTTTTTGACCAGGCTTTTGTTGGGCTCGTTAGTGTGAGCAAACAGGTGCAGACCACGTTGATGGATCAGAAGGCTTTGACTGCGGCTTTGGGTCATGCTATTACGGAGAAATTAACGGGCGCATATCGAGAGGCTGCACCACAGCTTGTGGATGAATTTAAGGATGCGTTTGATGAGGCGATTGGAGCTTTTGTGGTTCCGGTATGCATCATTCCGGGAAATCTTGCGCGTGCGATTTGCTAATGAGATCGTGTAGGACTCTATTCAACTTCCGGTGATTCCAATTCCAGGCTTGATCCCGAAGCGTGACGTAAAGGCCGTTGCGTTCAAGGCATGATCATAGGATGTCGAACGGGACTCTCGCTGCCACCGGTTTGACAGAGCAATGGACCAAGAGTCAAAACCCCTACAAAAGTCGACCTGCGTGGAAGCCATGGATGCTGTAAAGTGTATTGCATAATGTTTGATCGGCAAGGCCTATAGTACAAATTAACTTCTGGGTATCATACAGCGAAATCATCTACCAATCTATGCCACCGCCTGCCACTTCAATCCCTTCTCTCCACCGTTCGGTACTGGGCCAAACGTCCATCTTGGCGAAGGCTCGGCGTCATCGAACTTGAAGCCTGGCGCCAGGATGCGATGGTTCTTGCCATACTTAGTGTCGAATGTGACGAATCTGTCTTTCTTCCTCAGTACATCTGAGTTCTCTTCCCATGCGCGTACCATGATGTCCAGAAGGTCTGTGACCATATGATGCGGCCTCATTGCCTCGAACTTGTACGTGTCTTGAACCTTCGCGACGATGTCCTTAGGGTAGAGGCCAACCTCCGGTTCCAGCTGCCAGGTATCGAGGGCAGTGAGAGCAACATGAGCGTGGTAGCTACCTCCTTTTACTGCTCTATCCCGGATGCCGAGCAGAGTCACGAGCGTACCGACAGCTCCGGTGAGCATGTCGGCGATAGGGAGAGACGGCAAGACACCAGTGCCTTCTGGCAAGCCATATGCTAATCCGTTGATGTAAGAGCAGCCCGAAGCACAATCTGCAATCTGCTGATAACCAGGGCGCTCAGCATAGTAGCCATCTGGGCCATAGCAGTTGATGTCGACGTAGACTATGCCTTTGTTGCGCTGACGAGTCAGCTGCACCATATCTTCCAGACCAAAACCCTTACGTTCAAGAGCCCTGAGACGGAAGCCTTGGACCAGGACATCAGCATCGTTGAGAAGTCCTTGGACTTCCTCGCGATCCTCTGGCTTCCGCAGATCGAGCGATGCGACTCTCTTACCAGCCTGCAGTGTTACACTGAGGAAGCCAAGATCGGGCAGCTCTGGAGACTGGATTCGAACGACGTCCGCACCCAGCGCACTCAAATATGTACCTATGGCAGGACCGGCAATTACACGAGAGAACTCAACAACCTTAACGCCTGCCAATGGTCGCTTGTCGCTGATGTTGACTGGCAGAGGCACTCTAGGTAGATCTTCCGTTCCTCTCACTTGCTTGTAGTTGATCATTGGGTGCTTCGCAAGCGCTTTACCCATCGATGTTTCTCTCCATGCCTTAGGAGAAAGTACAGTCTGGCCGACATATCCCTTCTCAATGCAGATGTGCTCAAGCTCTCGAGCAGAGTAGGTGGTGGTGACAGACTTGATCTTCTCGTAAGCTTCATCGTTGGTCTTGACATCTGGGTCGTCTGCGTTGAGACCGAAAGTTGCTAGAAATTCGACAGGGCTGAGTGAAGAAAGAAGCTGGAACCATTCATGGCCGTTCTTGGTTGGGTAGATGGACCATGATCGGAATCGCATTGGCGTTTTGCTGATGACGCCTTTGTCGACATCCAGGCCAGCTTTCTGCACGACTTGATTCTTCTGGATGGCCTTCCAGTCCTGACCATCAACGGTGACAAGGCCGACAGTGGCTGGGTACAGAGCTGCGAGGTCGGTGTCCACATGCACATCTCCAGTCTCGATGCCTCGAAGGGCGCATACCTCCTTCGAGACCAAGCCGATCATGCCCTGACATACTGCACTGAATATCTGCGCCTTAATTGGTCCTGGTAGGAGTGGCAGATCTTGACCTTGGAATTTTACCTGCTTGAGGAAGTCGGGGGATGCATTGAAGCCTGGAGTCTTCTCTGCAATATACTGTAAGATTCGTGCTGATTCTTCTGGTACAGGCGTGAATGAAGTATCGGTGTGAGAGCCTGGACCATACACGTCCGGTACTGTCTGGTGTTGTGGTGCCATATCTGTTGCTGAAGGTCTAGCAAATTTCTTGATGAGGATGCTCATAGAAAGGGAGACTAGCTGGCAGTCGAGAACTAAGGACGAAACATCTCCGCGAGGTCGTATATATCAATGATAGCTTGCACAGCATACCGCATCATCACGGACATCACCCTTGTCCGAAGAGCGGAGCGGTAACGGGATGTGCTGCGGCGTGGTCCGACACATAGTAGTCGTCGTGCTATACAGAAATCCTCTATAGAAGCCTCGAGAGTTCACATTGAAGTGGTGAAGCTCGGAGAGGTCTCGCTCGAAGCATTTTGCACGTGGGTGGCGAGTTTTCTCCGGGCTTTTGTTTCGCCGAAGATTCACCTGAAGTTGTGCAGACGTCAGCCTCAAAGTCGTAACAGATCTTGTGCAGAATGCTCACCCTCTATGCAGCACTGTGCAAATGTGGCATCGGTCTCGAAGTTGCTCGTCGGTATCATTGGGCCGAGTAAAGATGTGGTCGCCGGGACCTGCGTCATACCGATGGTGTAGGCACATCCATGAACAGATCGTGAGTGCAAGGATGTTGTCGAACCTTCAGTTGCCGGAGCGATCTCCATCATCAATGCGGCGAACTTGACGTCTCACTATTTGGATATCAACAACATGGCACCCACCGTTGTTAGTCTGAAAGAGCAGAATGGTATTACTCGCAGCAATTTCACTCTTACTCATACCACAAGCGAACTTCCTCTATGCTTGCGCCCAAGATTGCCAGAGCGACAACCACCATAGTCCACAGGCCCATCGCCAGGAGACTATTCAACAAAGTCGCAAAGCAGATATCCAATATGACCGGAAACGAAGTCAAAAAGGTGCTGGTAGTGGGCACAGGTGTCATAGGAAGCAGTTGGACGACACTATTCCTTGCGAAAGGTCACAAAGTCATCGTATCAGATCCAGCTCCAGGCGCGAAGGAGAAGCTCGCAGAATTCATCAAGAGCGAATGGCCACGAATGCAGCGAGTCGGCGCTGTAGAACATGCGGATCCAGACAGTTACCAATTCGTGGAGGACATCTCGACAGCAAGCCTTGATGATGTCGATTTCGTCCAGGAAAATGCGCCGGAAAGACCAGAGTTCAAAACCAAGCTTATCGGGAGCTTAGACTCGAGACTGAAGAAAGACGTAGTCATTGCCAGTTCTTCGAGCGGTATTCCATCGAGCAAATTTATTGGGGAATGCAAGGTGGCTCCCGAAAGAGTCCTGATCGGCCACCCTTTCAACCCTCCGCACCTGATACCTCTAGTCGAAGTGGTTCCTCATCCCGAGACGAGCCAAGACGCTGTTGAGCGAGCAATCGAGTTCTACAAGTCTGTGGGCAAAGCTCCAGTTCTGATCAAGAAAGAGACTCCCGGATTCCTGGCCAACCGACTCCAAGCCGCGGTCCTCACAGAAGCATACAGCCTTGTGAGCAGAGGTATTGCGAGTCCGGAAGATGTTGACACTGCCATGAGTACCGGACCAGGCTTGCGGTGGGCGCTAGCAGGGCCATACGCAACGAACATACTCGCCGGAGGAGCAAGCGATGATCCGTTCAAGCACTTTATCTCCCATCTCGGTCCTGCGGTGCATGGGTGGAAGCAAGATATGGATGAGCACAAATTCGAGTTTCAGGAGAAAGAGGTGAAGCAGTTATCGGAGGATGTTAGACCTTTCCAGCAGAAGCTTGACCGTGAAGGTGTCAGATCAGACATGGGCAATGGATTGATCGAGCTGTTGGAAATGAAGAAAGACAAGAAGAATCTGATGTAGATACCCCAAATCACGAATGGACGACTTATTGACCGCTTGATGAATTCCGTATTCCAGACTTGAGAGCTGATCTGTGTCGGGAGCTATCAATGTCTCGTCTGAATAGTTCGACTTGATGTTCTGCGGGACTCTAAGCTGAGCAGCGCTCACGGGAAGTCTACTGACTGGCAGTCAGTACACTCAACCACAGCTTCTCACCTGGATGACCACGTTCTCCAGACGACTGTGCAGCATTGATGCCGTCGCCTCGATGACGTTATAGCCAGTGTGCAAAGCCGAAGATCTGGCGGCCTAGCCTGATCATAATCCTTGTGATTAGTTCCCCCGAAGCAACTCCATTCAACTCCGACTTTGCAGCGTTTTCAACACCACTGTTGTTCGGTGTTCGAGAGAGACGAGAAGCGCGAGAGCATGCGTGACGAGTTTTCACAAAAAGAGCTTTCTCATCTCAGCCTCGCAATGATGTTACATTTCGCATCAGCGCCTCGGAGGCGATCCAGGCTCGCGTCATAGTGGTAGTCCTGTCTCCGCCTTGCCTCCGTGTGGGAACCTTTTCGAAGTCGTAAGATTGTATATACGGTAGGGCAGGCCAGTGCGCATCGGATTCGAGATGCGTCTCAAGAACGTTCGCAAGAGGCTCAAGCGGAATCAATTTACATCAACTCCCTTCAAATCAGCAGACTTTCGCCTCAGCTCTTTCGACTTACTGCGTAGAGTACCATCAAGACCTCTGAGTAGAAGAGCTCCAGCAGCAGCTCCTCCAGTCATGACGAAGTTGTACGTCTTGAGCATATATCAGGCGACGCCTGAGGTATCGCTGGATACTCAAAGCCTGGACGACATAACGCATCGCGGCCGCATATTATCTCTGGATGCAGGTTGGAGCGCGGAGCCCACTACATTACTGAATGGACTCCACATGCCAGATGGGATCGCAATCAGCAAGAAGTACGGTCGGATATTCTGGACGCAGATGGGCAACCCGGGTTCAAACGACGGCTCGATAATGTCTGCCAATCTCGACGGCAGCGACGCTAGGTCTCTCTTGCCCAAAGGTGCGGTGAATACTCCGAAACAAATCGTGATCGACGAGGAAGCCGGCAAGCTGTATTTCTGCGATCGGCAAGGCCTTCGTGTGCATCGCTGTAGCCTTGACGGAAGTAATCAAGAGATACTGGTGCAGACGGGAGACTGGATACTCAACAAAGACCACCAGATGGACCAGACGAGATGGTGTGTCGGTATCGCATTGAGCAAGAAGCTGAACAGAGTTTTCTGGACCCAGAAAGGCGCGCCCAAATCCAAGCAAGGTCGAATCCTTTGCGCAAGTCTGGACATGCCCGAAGGCGAAACACCTCAAACCAGACAAGACATCGAACTGGTAGCTGGAGGTCTTCCTGAGCCCATTGATCTGGAACTCGACGAGAGCGGGCCAGCTCCAGTCCTTTACTGGACTGATCGTGGAGAGTTTCCGTTCGGCAACACGCTCAACAAAAAGACTCTAGTCGGCAGCGAGGTTCCTGATGCCGAGAAGAAGCTGGGGAGACAGATCCTCGCTGAAGGCTTCGCAGAGGCGATTGGCCTGGCGTTGGATCACGTCAATGACTGCATCTGGGTGGCCGATCTGGGCGGTCGCGTCTGGAAGTGCGATATGCACAAGCCGGCAAAGAAGGTGAAAGTGTATGAGAGCGAGACAAGTGTATTCACAGGTTTGGCGATTGTTTGAAGATAAAGTCGCGTTGGAAATCGTGTTGGAAAGAAGGAGGTGCCGCGGAAAGCGGAATGACGAAGATCCACACGATCCACAACCGAGCACTACGTGACAACGCCTGCGCTTTCGCGTCAGGATCGACAAAACAATCTAGCGCACGCATAAAGAGGGTGAAAGGACGAGATTTTGGGCCCAAGTGCTTCCTAGGCAATTGGTCTTGATCACTTCTGTACCCTCACGCACTGCAAGTCAGTACCCGGCCAAGATTGACGCTTCGGTTTTGCAGCTGATCGAGATGTCTCCTCAGCCGAAAGGAGCACTGCAGTCTGCAAAGTAGGAAGCTCTGAGAGTTATGGTTGAGGCACCAAATGGTACGAACAAACCATAAGCTATGGTGAAAGTGCGGTCGGGAGAGCTCGCGTAGGATGGGAAGAGGATAGTGTTTCGGCAAGCTTGGGTTGATCCCGATGAGTTGTCGAAAGAGAAAAGTGTAGTGAAATAAGGCCGTGAGTAGTGCTACAGAGGACTGTGATGTAGCAGTCACAATGCAGGTGCTGGTTCTCCTCCGGTAAAAGTCGCCTGCTTCACCACTACTTCTTGTTGTGAACAATTCACATATGCCCGACCACCAATCCCGAATCTGTATCGGAATCAAAGTCAGCAAAACTAGCAAGGCACACCACGCTCTGACTGAATGCAACTCACCGACATGGACTGCTTGCCCAGTGACACTGGTATTCTTGGCCAAATCCACAAAGGCCTGCGCACAGTCATCCAGCTTGGTCTCCTGCTTCAGGGCAGCAGCATCTTTCAACCCCTTAATCCTCTCATCGCCATAGAGATTGCCCCAGTCCGTAAGCAACAGACCAGGTAGAACAGCATTGACTCTAATCTTAGGTCCCTGTGTGTTTGCAAGACACTTCATCAAGTGCACCTGCGCAGCCTTCGTAACACTGTACGCCATACTGCTCCCACTCAAAGACTTCCCCGCAACAGAACCGGTCATGATTAGCATCCCTCCATCTGGATTCGAATTGAAGGTCGGA
Organism: Pseudocercospora pini-densiflorae CBS 125139; assembly: GCA_000504365.2. Classification (NCBI taxonomy): domain Eukaryota; kingdom Fungi; phylum Ascomycota; class Dothideomycetes; order Mycosphaerellales; family Mycosphaerellaceae; genus Pseudocercospora; species Pseudocercospora pini-densiflorae. The sequence continues at coordinate 19,563 of KZ107786.1, read as the reverse complement.
AGTGCTTCTTTGAGCAGGGCATGGTTCCCAGTGACGTTGGTATGCCAGCATTTATCCCACTCTTCGTAACTCATGGCATCGAGGTCCTTGAAGTCTGAGAATTTGGTGAAACCCGCATTTCCGATGATGATGTCCAGACCTCCGAATGCTTTGATCGTTTCTCGGACGCAGTTCTGGACATCTGAGACTACTCCGCCATCGCCCTTGATTACAGTGGTTTTGATGCCGTGTTTGGATTCGAGTTCTTTGGAAAGGTCACGAGCCGGGCCTTCATTGTTGGCGTAATTGATTGCGATGTTGCAGCGTTCTGCTGCGAACTTACGAGCAACCTCGGCGCCTAGGCCTCTGTGGAGATGTCAGTGAGGACGTGAACAGAAAGGTAATGGCTGTAGTGGTTGAAGCTCGGAAATAGCCTGGGAATAGCTTTTGGCCCAAGTCTGAGGTAGGAGCGTGGGCATACCTTGAGCCGCCTGTGATCAGCACATTTCTCCCTACCAAAGCGTACGGCATTGTGTCAGTGTTGGCCGCTTAATTGCAACGTGGTGTTTGCGTGTAAGGCATATGTATTGTAAGCACAAGGTGAGGTGAACTGCGATCCACAAACACCCCACTTCCGTGCCTACTCCGTCTTTAGTGCGACATGACCCGAGGCAAGAGCAAATGTGAGGTTGCCTACCCTTCCCAGGTCATTTCGTTACCCTGGATGAGTAGCGAGACTGAGAAAGATCTCGGGTTTTATTATTCATGTCGCCGTGAAACCAATGCTACAGTGGGTATCTGCAAGAACGATCAATGCTACAAAAAGTGCTCGAATGGACTTTCTCACAGAGGCTATCCGAAATTGAAGTCCAGGTCGTCTCCCATGTCACCCATACCCATGTCCAGACCTGCAAAAATATCCTCTTCTTGGTTCTGAAGATCTCCCTGTTGATTCTGCTGGTTGTTGTCGGTGTTCATGCCCAACTCGAGAAACATCTGGTTCGAGTCGACATCCATTGCGCCAGGCTCAGAGGCCATCTTGATAAGATCGTCGGCAGTAGCATTGTTGATGCTAGTCATATCAATTTGCTGGTCAAGGCCGCTCAAATCTGTGTTTTGGTTGAGTGCGCCGTCATTGGTGGTGTTGGCAGTATTGCCATCTAGCAGATCCTGCAGCATCTGGTCTGCCGCCTGCTCTGGAATTTGTAACGGTAGCGCCATTGCAGGCATTTGTGCAGCGAACGCAAGTTGGGCTTCAACTCTACGTCCTAGGCGCACAAGGACCTCTGCCTCGCTTACCGGGCGTTCCAAAAGCCCCTGCACATTTGAGCTAGTCAAGCGCACGCAGTCGCGGAGCTTTGCTGTTGAAGATGCGGCTGCAGATGTTGACTGCATGGCCAGAGGTTCTGCTGTCGGTGCACATATCAGACCAGTACAAAGATCGAGAGCGATAGAAATGTTCGCGGGTCCGGCTTGCAGCACTTCCTCAACCAGAGCCTTCAGTATTTCTTGGTCATCGAGGGCCTGACAAGCAGTCACAAAGAATCTGTGCGCATATCTTGGTGGCGGATTGGGTGGGTTGGATTGTGTTGCGCCCCAGTTGATGACGTCGCGGACAGTTTGTCGGATGAGGTTCTTCATGCCACCCTGATTGATGATGAGGTCGATTTCTGCCTGCGTACAGCGGAACGTCCTTTGCTCGTTGATGTAGGGACCGAGCAGTTTGAGAAGCTCGGTCACTTGCTTCTTCCCGGGCTGCTTCTTGGAGAACTCTTCAAGCGAAGAATAGAGTGAATCTGCCACGATAGCAAGCACGGCTCGATGCATTGCTTGTGTTTCTTGAGAGCTGCTGGAGTGTCGCAAGAGCTTTTCGAGAACTTGAAGCAAAACATCTGCATCATTGTGATCTTCCCAAGAGTGGCCAGCAAGCCAGCCGAGCCCCATGATCAGCGAAGGAAGCAGGAAAGGCTCAAGAAGCAATTCGAGTCCTCCCTTGAAAGTCTTCATTTTGAGCGCATTGGCTTTGCAAGCCAGAATGCTCTGTTCAAGCAGAGTCGGGACTAGTTGATAGAAGCTTTGAGGTGGACATTGTCGCATCACCTCATCACTTATACCACTTGGCTCACCGTGCTCATCGACGGTGAACAGTCCCTCGAGCCACTTACCGAGCTGCGATCCTTGTTCAGCTGAGAGCTCAGTCGTGGGCTTGCTGACAGTCATGTCGTCAAGGAGTTTTGCAAGAAAGCTATCGCCATGAATCCCGATGTCTGCGAATTTGAGATTGTAGCGGTGAATGACGGAAAGTGCGAATAGCAAGATTGAGGCAAATTCTTCGTAGGCCGGTGTGAACTCTGTCTGGTCTGGATCGTGAACCCAGTTGTTAAGCAGGTTGCATACCGGGAGTAGAAGGACTCCTGGTTGTGCAAATAGCATCACATAGTCCATGAGCGGAATGCGCCTGACCAATCGATCGCAGACGGATTTGAGAGAAATGGTGTCCTTGCTTAAGCACAAGTTGCCAATGGTCTCCACAATGCAGCCAGCAATAGCGCCTGAATTGCCTTGCATGCCGGAGAGGTCCTCGAAAAGCTCGCCAACTTTGCTGACATTACTTGTGCACTGGCCGACAAGCGAGTCTTTGTTGAGTTTTTGAACCCTCGGAAGTGCAACGGTCTCTTGGAGGATGGCTGAGACTGCACCTTCAGTGACCAGGCCATGAAGGGCGCAAGCTTGCAGGAAGTCAAGCCGGGTGCCTTTAAGGTAGTCGCCGACTGCAGTCGAGTCTGCAGTCATTGGCGGAAGAGGGTTGACAGTGATCAAGCCTCCAGGCATCATCGCCATCTGTATACAGGCCTCGGTAGTAACGGCAGCCTGCATGTTCGCTTGTACTCTCGTGATAAGAAGTGGCACTTTGTTGACGATGAAGGATCTTATGACCCTGTGATATTGAGGTTTCGCCTTGGTCAAAAGCGAATTGGTGAGCACATCGAAGGATGCGACAAGAAGATCCACCACAAGTGACTGCATGTCATTGGGATAGCGTCCTTGTAGGTAGCTCAAAATAGTCATGTCGTCTGTGAGCGGTCTGGCCGACAGCGCCGCACTGAGCCAGACAAAAAATCCAGCGCGAGAATTGACCACCGGGAGCTCGCTGACTTGTGCGAGTATTTGTTCATCGGTGAACTTTGGTCTTCCTTTCGAATCGAGCTCAGTATATGGCGGTATGCTTGTGATTTGGGTTAGTCGGCCTGCAACTTGCGACTGCGACCATTGCAGAACGTGCGTGTCGTAATTCTCCATTTCATTAACGACGGCAGCTCGGCGCTGCATCCACCACTTCGATTTCATCACCATCTTAATGCCTGAGTTACCGAATATGGACAAAGCCATATTGCCGAGAGCTTCATACGTGCCGTTCGTAACGTGGTCGATGGCCTGCATTCCCTGTAGCTGTTTTGCCATTGCGTCCTCGGTGACCTGCTTCAGCCAGCGCGTGGTGATGTGGACCAGATCCATGAGCTCAAGCGCTGCCTTCGGCAGATCCGTCGCCATATTATGCTGTGCGACAAGGATGAAGATGCGTTCTTCGCATGTGGGAAGACCAGTCTTGCTGGTGGCTGTGCCGCCAGATGCATAGACAGAATGCTTGAGCAAGGCAACGAGCAGGTCGCTTGATGGGATGTACTTCCGCTTCAGCAACTCTGATGCATACTGAAAGATCAATGGATCGTCAGCACCACCTTTGGCAGCACGAAAGCGAAGGAGCACGTCGGCGATGTCTCTTGGTCTTGCATCGTGGCGCTCCTTGAGTTGCTCGAATACTTTCCAAAGTTGGTCGGCTCGCAGTCGTCTGAGAAGCGCTTTCTTGAATGCGGCCTGCCACGACTGAGCGGCATCGCTCTTTGGAGATGGTGCGCCCAAGTATGGCATTGTCGTGATGGATTTAGCGATGATGTGTAGGTTCTGGATGTACTCTTGGGACAAGATATGGCGGCACGTCCGGCGTGCCAAATTGCAGATTAATCGTACATGTCAAAGTCGCGAAATGCTCGAAAAAATTGGCGAAGTCAGAGGCGCGTGCACAGCCCCAATTGGAGCGGAGGGCGGTCAGCGTTCAACAGTGAGTGAGATGTTGAAGATGTTCTCGAGACGTTTGTGGATGCGCGTATGATCGACAGCAGCAAGGCATCCCTGCAGCAGTAAGGCAATTACGTTGCCGCCCTTCCGCTTTCGGCCAGCCAGCCACTTCTCACAAGGTTGTTGCTCTCATGCACGCCCACGCCCACGCCCACGCCCACGCACTCGATGCTCCCGCTCACCATCAAGTTTGCTGCGGCAAGAGCCAGCCACCTGTAATACCATTTCCAGCTAAGTGTCATTCATCTGTCTCTATTGCATTCTTCGTGCGCCTTAGCCTTGACAATTATTGCCTTGTGCCCAGCAGACTGGAACAGCGATTGCGATCAGGGACTTCTCTCGTTACACAGCTCTCGAGCTACAGCAAGCAGCCGACGAGCTCCACTCTTGCTGCGGGCCCATATGAAAGGCTACGCCAGGCTGCTCGCATTACCTGCGAGTCTGCTGATCTTCCTCACGAACACCCTTGCCGAAGGTCAGGCATTGGAATGGCCTCACAATCTACCACGCTCGGCGCGTTATTACCCAGAAGACGAAGAGCACGTGAAGAGGGGCCTTGAGGCACAACAAAAGCTATCATGGAAGGCGCCAGCGGGCATGCGCAAGATGGGCAATGACCCAGGGGAGAAGTTCTTCATGCACTACTGGGACTTTGGAGAAGAGCCAGCCGTGGCTGCGATGGACGTCGAAGAGCACGAACGACAACGGATAGCGTACCATAACTCACTTGGACCTGTTGGGAACGCGACAATACTCCTCCCTGCAGTCTTCCGCCATACATCTCATGACCGGCTCCTAGGACGCAGTCTTTTCGCTCGCGACTTCGAATGTCCAAGCGGCTTCCAAGAGTGTGACAATGTGGACTCTGATGTCTGCTGCCAGAACGGAGAGCTTTGCGTAAGCACTTCTAACGGAGTGGGATGTTGTCCGCAAGGAGCAGATTGCGGAGACAGCGTTGCGGGCTGCGATACTGCTGCGGGATATCAGAGTTGTCCAAATGATGAGGAAGGCGGATGCTGTCTCCCGGGGTCACAATGCGCTGATGATGGCTGTGTGTTCTTTGGAACTGCTACAGTCACGACAACTCTTCCTACTTCGACAGTCCGAAGTATGCCTAGCACACAGCAGCCCACGACTGTGATAGTGTCGCAGTCCGGCTCTGCCACAACAGTAACTATTACCATGTCTGGAGACGACACGACTGAGACAGTCACCGTCACAGAGCCGACGACGATCGTCCTGGGCGGAGGAGCTGGCACTCAGCCACCCAGATCGTGCACTACGGGATTCCAATCGTGCCCAGCATCGTTAGGAGGTGGATGTTGCCGATCAGACCAGATATGTGCGACGAGCAGTAGTTGCGAGGAAATTACAACGACGACATCTGCCACTGCCAATGCTCCAGTCAGGCCCACTAGCAGTACGGAGAGCTCAGACACCTCGATAACTGCCGCCGGAAGCCCTGAAAGTTCTTCGACCACAAATACTGAAGGCTGTCCCACTGGCTTCTATATGTGCTCAGCCGTCTATCTTGGAGGGTGCTGTCGAGTAGATCGTGATTGCCATACAACTTCATGTCCTCCAACAGCTACCACAAATGTCGTTACGGGTTCTGGTCTCACAGTGGCTGCCGATGCGACCGGCTCCTGCGCCAACGGCTGGGCTTCATGCGCGGCTGATGCTGGAGGTGGCTGTTGTCCATCGGGATATGTTTGCGCCTCTAATTGCATTAACACAGCTGGAGGAAGTAATACCACCAAGCAATCTCCGAGTGCTGCAGCAGTCGAGGGCTTCGCTTGGAGCTTTGTGTTCGTTGGGGTCACTGCAGCACTCGGCATGCTCGTGTTATAAGCTCAACTCAATTTTCTTATCACCTTTGATACCCATTTCGATGTCGTAGCAGGTACATAGATCAATCTACAAGAGAGATATTCGGAGGCTCTTATGCATTGTGGCTTGTCCTTTTCACATGCCATCCTAGTGAGCCGCGCCGAACCGAAGCAAGTTTAGGCGTTGGGTGTGGGTCTGGGAGAACAGCCATTGGACGTCGAGCTCCTTCGAGCATGAAGTGACCTTTGGAGCTTCACCGCGTGGTCCCTCTTACGTTTCTGCAAAAGAGCTACTAACGATATACCTGCGTCACTTAAGCACTCCGCATTGTTGTGTGGCCACGCCGACATACCAGTTTTGTCTTGAAGCATAGTCGTCGAGTGTTTTGGGAGGCTAAAGCACCGAGGCGGACTATCGTATCGTCACCGATTGGGAGCGGTACCCACAGCAATCTTCACAGGGAGCCACAACGACATCCCGGAGTACATACCTACAATACACCAGCCATAACGTACCCCGCTGTGATCACTGCAGTGTCTCTACTCCACGACGATCGCAGGCGACCATCGACACAAGATAAAAGGCTGCGAGACTGCAAAGACAGAAAATAAGCTGCCACCCCACCAAAACCTCGAAGATCCTCAACGTGCGGGACATATCGGCGTACAACCACGACCAGCTAGCGACAGCAGCGACGACGGCTTTGCACGAAAAGGACACACCCATCGGGCTTCATGGAGTGCCTTATCAGGCTCCTCCATCGAACGCTTTGATGAGAACCGAGTTCTCGACCAATGATGCCAGTGCAAGATGAGGACAAACATCAACACCACCACCACAATGTACAGCAGCAATCGCCGAACCCGAATCCTTCGACCAGCGCCGCACAGGACGGAAAGAACGCGGGAAAGGGGCTAGGCAATCCCAACTCGTCCATCTTCTACTTCCAACCTAGCAAAGATGTCAAGACATTCGCCAAACGGTATCGTACCGAAATCGCCGCCTCGTCGTCCTCCGTCCTATCGACGTTCGCGGCATTCCCGCTCGACTTTGCCAAGAGTCGCATGCAGAGCTATGAGACCGGTTTTCTAGCTACTGTGAAAGACGCGTATAAAGCGGAAGGGCTACGGGCCTTCTGGAGAGGTGTCTGTCCTCCTCTGATATCAGTGACAGTGGTCAGGACAATAAGCTTCAGTCTGTATCAAAAAGCCAAGTATGCCTTGGACGCATCCATATATCGTGTCACGGGCGAGAGCCCACTTGTCACCGCGAATGCCCCAGGCTCATATCCGACACTCAGCACGATGACGTGTTTTGGTTTGGCAGGAGCATCGGCAGGAGCAGTCATCACTACCATTTCCTGTCCGTTCGAGCTCACGAAGCTCAATGAACAGCTCGCTGGGAAAATGGCCCGCGAAGCAGCATTGAAAGCTCAGCGAGAGTCCAAGATGCCCGCGGGCTCACCGCCATCGCCACCAGTCGTGGATCTCAAAAGTGGTGGCTCGATGGCTACTGCACGTCGTCTGGTCCGCGATCGGGGTATAACGGGACTTTACGCTGGATACAGATTGCACCTTCTACGCGACACCGTGGGCACTGCGATATATTTCATGACCTACGAGAGCGCCAAACAGCTTATGGGCAATGCAAGAGGCAAGAGCGCCACATCTCCGTATGCTGTCATCGTAGCTGGAGGCCTTTGTGGGATTGTTAGTTGGGCTTGCGTAAGTACTCCCTTGGCTATGCTGACTTCTGACTTAGGCGGTTGTTGCAGCGGTATGACGCGATGCATAGACGTGAGGTTGAGTATCTTGATCCATGGGCTGACTTGTGCTCTTTCATTACAGATCTACCCTGTCGATGTTGCCAAGACCCTCTACCAAAAGGCACTCCTGAGTGCTGGAAGTGGATACGCTGCGAGACCAGATATCAAGTTCTTTGAGTTTGGAAGTTACAGAGGTCAGTCTGAAAGTCCCATAGGAACCGCGGCCAGGTATTAATAAAATCTAGGCCTTGGTGTATCCGTCCTGCGATCATGCATCATCAATATGATCTTCTTCAGCAATTTCGAGCTCGTGAAAAAGCAGATAAATGCCTTGGACGTGTGACGAAACGGTTTTGGTAAACACATCTGAATAGCAAGCAACGTGAGCGGCATCACATCATCTTTGAGCGAACAGGAGTCTAGGGAGTATAGGCATACGGCTGGTAGAGCATGAATAGCTCCTGGCTATGATGGATACGGCAAAATCGCAGATCTGGGCGGAAATACTTACTGTTCATCTAGGCAAATGTCGACAGATGACATGAATACATACATCAGCCTTTATCTCCTAGTCAGTCTCAGTTAATCAGGAGCATACTGTGCAAATGACTTGGAGTCCGCTGGCCTGTGCTGATCTATCCTCGGAATGGCTCACGCCACTGCATTTGCGAGACCAAGGTCTCAATTTCAGGCAGTCCAGAACGACATGCGCATGAGTGGCCTTCGAATCCACAAGAGAATCTGAGCCTCGATGTCATAGGCGCTCTGCAAGCACTGGAGCGAACTGTTGAAGACATCCGCGATGCTTTGTCTGTATGATCCGAGGCAGGGAATCGCCACGTTCTTTTCGTCATTCGTGAATGCTCCTTCGAAGATCGCGAAAGGTATCGGGGTGGGAGGACTGGACAACAAATGATGTGAAGCTACATCTCCAATCCGCTTTAAGCTCGAAGAGAGGCGCTAGATTGAATTGAAAATGGAGAATACCCGGTGGCTTTCGACAAACATCGGAGGAACATTGATTTCGGTCTCGCTTGTTGGGATTCGAAATCGACGTAAAACTGCGATCCAAATACGCTGAAGCAAGATCTTTGGTAGCAGAGATGTCGCCCGCCAGCGGACGCTCCTCGTGGTGCTGGATTCGCCCGAGACTGGTCCAGAGCATCACAAATTGGGCAGATTCTAGTATCATATATCTGGGGGGTCTCGTATCTCGACAATCATGGCTGTGCTTGTTCTCAAAGTCCGGACTGCGGTACAATCGGGGAGCAGATGGTCGGTGCCACCAACAAGAAAGAGATACGAGTGTAAAGCTCTGATCGGAACCCACCGAGATTTTACATGGAAAGGCTGTATTCTTTAAGACATCGATATGCCCTGACTGGCATGTGGCTTTCCGGTCGGTTGTTTGAGGTCCGTTACTCTTCTAAGAACTACACTTCGAAAAGTGGTTGTCCGATCTTCCGTGGTTCCGTGGACGGAGGTTCACAAGCAAACGGAATCCGACGGTCGAATGGATGATTGATGAATCGTCGCTCTTGACGGGTATTCTCCATATGCCTTGTAGCTCTTGACGGAATTGCAGGCTGGAAATGAAAGATCTCATGCTCGATGTTGTTGTGATATCGACATCGGTCCGTTATGGTCGATATACGAGAGCAGAGAAGGGGTATGCCTGACTTGATATGTGTAGGCACATACCTTGTTTGGTCGGCTAGTTTTCGCAAGATCTCTTTTATCCCAATGCGAGAGGGAAGGCAGTTGTCCGCGGCGACATTTGTTTTCGACAATCAGAAAAGCGATGCCTTCATGATAACCCTTGGCATTGCCCTGCGTTGTACCATGGAGAAATACGAGACGCATGTCCGAGCCTTTTTCTTTCCTCTTCTCTCCAGCATGTTCATTAAACTCTGATTGCCCTGGAAGTCTATTCGATGCCGCAGAGGCAGAGGCGTGGTTGATCGACTGGTCGATGTTCTTCACAAGCAGATCCGACGACAGGAAGAGAGAATACTTGGCATTTTGAAGATTCGAGTTGCGCACTTGCAACGTCGATGGCAACTCCGCTATCAGTGCGGTCAATTGCTTTTCTCTCCCATTCAGGTGCGGACCGAGTTCGTCGTCAGTCTAGTCCTGTCGCGATGAGGACGCTGTGCTGCAAAACAAGGGGATCGCTATACCATGCATGTAAACACTCATCCCCGGGCTTTGTAATGGCTACATGAGGGCAATCGAAGCGAAAGTCGGAAATATCAGCTAGATCAGACCGGTCAACGACGGGAAAAAAATTTTTCATTGCCTCGATGGAGTACAAAAGTACATGCTGTCAGCAAGCACATATCGCGTTGATCCGAAAGGCTCGTGGAAGGCTGTGATGGACGAGATGAAGTGCTTACGCTCAATGATTTACAGCTAGGTTCCAAGACCAACGCTTGGAGGTGATTCGCGTGACCAACTGCCATAAGTCAGCCCGGTTCTTCTGCGCAGATCGTGGTCGGTCCAAGAACCGTGTCCAAACGAGCTGTTGTCGGAGGATGCAAGAATCATGACCGACTCATGGGGATGCCAATTTCTCTTGTTCCTGGTTGACTTCTTGAGGCCTGGTGGTACTGAGCTACTTACCACTCCGGTGGTATCATCGGACAAAAAGCGGCGCGCACTAACAAGCATAATGCAAGGCTGCGGCCTGTAAAAACGAAGTCTATCTCTCCACTCGGTCCAGTAAGCTTCCAGTGCCTCGCATGGCTCTCGACATCACTTGTGTCCATCGGCTGTAGCAAAGATGGTGGCCTCATGACCATTGATAAGGCAGCGTTTGGCCTTTCTTGTCGTTGCAAGGAGTAATAGGCAACACCAAGCCTAGTTGCAGTAAAGAGATTGTAAATACTCTTAGTTCATTACAATGCCGACTCACTTGCCCGGCAGATAATTGTTCGAATATGTATTGATTGCGACGGGAATTGACATCAATGATTACATGTCCAAACCGCCGCCACGAATTAGAGATCCTGCAACGACGTCCCTCGTGGGTGCAAGCCTTGCTGTCGTAACTTTCGTGCTGCTGTTACCAGATAGCGTCGTGCCATCGCCCTAGTAGTAGCAAAGTCCAGTCTTGCCATCGTCGGTAGCGCCACAACCACCGTAAAAGCCGCATTTCTGAACGGTGAAACTGCCTCCGTATAGGTTGTCAGAGCCGTAGCCCTTGAAGCAGTAGCTCTATCGAAATGATCAGCCGCAAGCCTTGTGATTGAAATGGAATCATGCCACTTGCAAAATTGCGACATGATCGATAGGTAATACTCACCAGCTGATCGTGTGCATCATTGCAGATGAAGCTGTGGAAAATATCAGCAAAATGTACAGACACTTGCGTGAGAGGATCCTCACCCATTGCCTTTGGCTGAGTCTGCGAGGTCATCACAGCTGGTTTCGCCATTTCCTGGACCAGGACCATAGCTGAAGGGCGTGACACTGCGAGATTGTTTTAGTAGATCGGAGGTATACAAGCAAATCTTAGTCTTACCCTCCGCCACCCCAAGGGTAGGGACCATAGCAGCCGTATGGACTATACGGAGTGCAGGATGAAGGATAACCGGCAAAAGGTGGACGATTTAGGTATCCGAAAAGCCAATACGGCGGTCTGACAACATGCGATGGTCAGTGGATTGCGCTCCAGAGCATAGAAGACTAAAGATTCAACTTACCCTTTGACATCATCGTCGTCATCGCTGCTCGCAGGAGCAGCCGCCGCGGCAGCAGCGGTTGTGTTGAGCGCCGCTGCGCTCACACACAATCCCGCAAGACCAATTCCATCGCAGTCTGCGCTCTTCTGAGCCTTGCCATCCGCTGCTAGCAGTACTGCAGCTTGGTGCGCCTGAGCTTTCGCTTTGGCTTCATGGAAGACCTGTTTCAACTGAGGGTGCTGGGCGAAGAGCTTGTGATTTGCTGAGTTGATGCGGTCCATCTCATGCGCGATTTGATCTTCGCGAGCCACGAGACGTGTCGGGTTGGCCGTGACAGCTGCCACGAAGGCGCAAATAGCGAGGAGCTGCATCTTGGACAATCGAGTCGTCGAGAGACCTGTTTGAAGATTGATCGATCTCAAACGGCTGAAGCGAAGGAATAGAGATATACTCTCTGATGATCGATGTGGTAAAAGAGTTTGAGTGAGAGCGCGTGGTCCGACTTATACCTTGGCCCAACTATGGACTCGCCGACCGTAGGCCGTGGGGTGGCGATTGCATTGTTGACACTCTGGGATAGAACTCCGTGACAGGCTCTGAGCACGTTGTTCATCGATCCTCTGGCATAGATTGTCCAGGCATGGCGAAATGGCCAGGGCCGAGTTGGCTACTTGATAGGTGCCTGATTCTTGGCCCTTACATCTGAGCGCTGTCGCTGAGGACTAGAGGCTTGTATTTTGTTCGTCGGACGCTCCTTCGGCCGATCCATCCATACTTCACCCAGGTCGAATTTAAGATTGAGGTTCCTGAGTATGATAAGTCTTACCTGGTATAGCGATAGTGAGCTCTGATTTCGCTTCGCTCGCATCATGGGTTGTGCAAATGATCGCGCCAGAACGCATTTAGAAGCCTGTCTCTTCATTGCAGACGTCGTGGATGGAATTACCTGCCGTAACCATCAACTCTTTACCCAAGAAGTGAGCTAGGCATAGGGTGTTCAATGAGTAATGTGAGTGAGACCAATTCCTCAACATACTCCGCAATCCTCTCTGGTCGCCGTGGCCACACTATGCAGCCACTATGATGGTTCACTGAGAACACGTGAAGCACTCCGTTGCCAACCTGGAAAGCTGCTGGGAAGGTTCATCATCTTGAGTTCAGCATGGCAGCCAGGACGCAGACGAGGTGTACGCTTTGGGCCAAGAGCAGGGCTTGAAGCTTTTGTTCTGGACCGTCGGCTGTTGGTAGCCAGGAAGGAAGAGCCTGTTCGAGTTTATCGCATTTGCGCGAGCAAGGAATTGAGAGCTTCGGCACCTGTCACCAGAGATCGATCAGACGTGTTTGGTGTGTGTAGCGTGACCATAGTGACAAATGGTCCATCGATTTCATGACGGAGGAAAGAAGGGGAGGGCTTCACAGAAACAGCGATGTCGTCTCTAATCCTACGAATTCTTGGCAACATCCAATCTCGGCAGTCGGCTAAACTGCAACATTTGGTCCTCATCACGTTGCCCATCACTTTCTCATCTCTAGACTCTCGTATTGTGGCACTGGTCTTCATCTTGCCCACTGCGCGTTGAGCGCAGCTTCGCAGTTCGGCACATGAGATTCTCTCGAAGCGTCTTCATCTTGACACACGAGCATCAAAATACGCAAGAACACCCTGCAACGCGACTTGGCTAGTAAACAGTCAGTCCCAGACCCTCATCAACATCGGCATACCAAGTCGCTTTGCGGCAGACTCACCTTCGTACATCGACCTTGCTTATCCACAGCAAGACTGGCGTCGCCGACTGCATGTGTCTTATCATTTTTGACCATCCTCCCAGAGCACTTGTGACAGTCTCTAACTCCAGACCCGCACTTCGGATCGCTATCGAGTTTCCAGATTGACGCATCTGCGATATCCCAAAAGTTCTCTGGTATGACCTCCTGCGGCGTGAGGATTGGATCAACAGAACTCAGGCTCGACTGCTCGTCTGGAAGCCAATCCTTCGGCAGACGCCCAACACTGGAATATTCTTGCCAGTCCTGAGGCTGATGGTCCCGAGCTACGCTGGCCTCGAATCTCCGTGTCGGCCCAGCATGAGCTAGACTGCCACAGCTGAGGCAGAGTGCAAGAGCGGATTTGAGCTGCATCGCTCGAAGCGAAATCTTGCAGTCGCGGTTTCGGATGGCCGACACAGTGGTGTCAATACTCAAAGCTTTGTGTAATGTTCAGCTGATGGTACTACTGGTAGGTGGTGCTTACTGTAGCTTTGCCCATCGGACAGGCTTTGGCAACTGCCGCTTCGTCCGGGACTAGGGTCAGAACAAGGATTGATCACAGAAAGGTGAGAGTTCAGGACAGCAATAGTCGCAACTGACAAAAGACTACAGTACTGCTGGTGTTGTGTTGACTAACGACATCTAAATACCACATCTCTCCAGACTCAATTTCAGGTTCTAGCCCGGTCCCTCTTCACATTATCCCTCTTATTCCTTCTTCAACCCGCCAAGCAAGCTGCCAATTGGAAGTGCGCTGGTCAGCCCGGTGACAGGCGCCAAAAGGGACCCAGCACCGCCGCCGGCACCGCCAGTCAGACCTGAGAGCTGTGGTACAGGCATTGCCACCGCTGATCCAGCAGCAAGCGAGACGACCACGGCGATGACTTTGGTGAACTGCATCTTCGAAACTGCCAATGCGTGTTAGTGCTGCCTAGACTTCGTTTTCGGTCCCAGGTGACACTTACAAGCTATTGGAAGGCTGCCGAAGGATTCTTTGTAGATGTCGGTGCGATAGGCGTTGACGGCTTGGAAGCTGTACTTGGAGCTCTTGGAGCAGTTGGTGATATAATGATAGAGAGTGGCTTTGGTCGGACAGGAGAAACAGGACTGTTTGGTGATGGCGGCATTTTGCTGTTTTATGCTGTTCGGCCAGAATGTTCAAGAGTCGTGATGCTTCAATCGAAGTACCTTCTGCTGTTTCGAACAGCGAAGCAAGTGTGTTGATCGCATTTTTTGCGCGACGCGGCGTCACGAGATATTCCTTGTTAATCGGGAACTTTGGAGTGTCGCGGAGTCCATTGAGAGGTCTGTCGAGCATTAAGCTCGTGAAATGGCGCGGAAGTGCAGGGATGGTGCTGATAGCAACACACTGCCGAAACAAGGCGCGAACCTTCTCGAAACGCAGACCAGTGTGAAGTCGACGCCAAAAGCCTCAGGCTGTCAATGATCTTGACCTCAAACACAGCTCAGACTATCGAGATCTGCAAGAGATGAGTTCTTGTACAGATCTGCTCGCGGGAAGGAGATTTGGCGGGAAGTCGTGCTGTGAAGGCCTGAGTCTCGCTGACCGCTCCGCACATTGGGCGGCATTACTCGTCCACCTTGGTAACAGCTGTGCGAGTACTATCCTTCTTTTCAGAGTCATCATTGCTGGGCTGTCTGGAATGTGCCAATTGGCGTTCGTAGTCGAAAGATATATCCGTGCCGTAGAGATCTTGTTCCCTTTCCAGCTCAGTCCTCTCCGGGAAATTCTCCGGAAAGATCCAGTGAAGTAGCAGTGCCAACACTACTGCGATCAGGAATCCCAGAACGAAGCTCAAACTGTAGACATGTGTCAAACCGATTGGCACTGGAAGTGCAGGATTGGCATCGTTGACGAAACCAGGAAAACTTGGGATGATGGCAATTGTCCAAACGAGAACCTAATACAGATTAGCACATTATTGCACTTCTGCTAAACGACCTGAAGCTCCAGAGGACTTACCGTTCGCCAATTTACGCCCCATGTGTACCAATAGATACTCTTTTTGTTCCCAGTATAGAGGTCAGGGAAGTGGAATGTCCGTTTCTGGATGATGTAGTAGTGTACACAAAGCAATCCAATCATGGGACCAAGGAAGACTGCGTATGCTGAGAGTACAGCGAGAAAGGTAGATCCAGACGCCAATTGCTGCCATGGATTTGGAAGCACAGACAGGACGGCAATCGTGTACGCGCCTCTTCGAAGGTTGATATACTTTGGCAAGACCGCCGCAACATCGAGACCTCCAGCGAGCACATTGCCGACAACGTTAATGCCCAGCTGCGAGATAATGAACACAAGTCCCAGGAAGAACGCAGCGGCACGACCTCGGGAGCCATGCTGATCCTGTATAGCCATGAAGAGCTGTGTTGGGTCCCATAAAGCTTTTCCATGGCCGTACTCTTCTTGTGTGGCCGCAGTCACAATCACGCCTATAATCGAAGTGATGTTACTTGCAAGAAAGAAAGATCCAGCTTGAGACCAAGTGACGTGGGATGGCTTCTTCGCGAATCTCGTGAAATCGCTCTGATTCAGAATACCAGCTGAAATGCTGCCAATGACAGACATGACTCCAGCGCTCATTGTCCATCCGAGCTCGGAATGCGAGATCGTCGACTTCGCTGTAATGACTTCGCCCCATCCCTTACTTGTGCCAACTGCCCAACCAAGCAGCACGAATAGGGATATCGAGATAATTACAGCTGTGTAGTGAAACCATACACGAATCTTGTGTGGTCGAATCCAGATAAAGATAAGCGTCAGAAGGTTGAACAAGAAGTAGCACACGAAAGGAGTGTGAGCAAATTCGACGAAAGGAAATTACCGATATTGCCGTGTGCGGAGTCTTCTCGCCTCTCGACATGGAAGGTTTGCAAGAGGCCAGAGTAGGTCGTATCATCAGAGAAGAAATGCCAACCGCAGACGTCGTCTTGTCCAGAGACATTGGTCAGCTTGGCTTTCTTGAAAGAGAAAATGCCACGATCATCAATACTTCGATTCTCAAGTTCGCAAGGAAGACGATAAGAGGATTCAAGCAGGCCATGATTTCTCTCGGGTTGTCGTGTCCGCTTTTCTTGACCCAGAACGACGGCACGATCATCGATGCGGAAGCAGCAGAGAAGACGCCGATCAAGACCTTCAACTCAGGTCCAACAAACTCCATGACAGGTGCTGCATATCTGAGTGGCCTCGATACAGCTCGAGATCGCAAAGTTGATGCGCAGGTGATTGTTGCGGATGTAGGCGGCACGACATGCGACATTTGTGCGTTGCTACCTTCCGGCTTCCCAAGACAGGCTGGCACATGGGTAGAAATTGGTAATGTCAGGTGTATGTTTCCAATGCCAGAAGTTCATTCTATCGCGCTCGGAGGTGGAACCAAAGTATACAGCCATGAAGGTCAAGTGATTGTTGGACCAGAGAGCGTCGGCCATGAGCTACTTCAGAAGTCTTTGGTATTTGGAGGCGACACCCTCACTGTCACTGACGTAGTCGTTGCAGCTGGGAAGGAGGATATTGGTGATGCTACTCTGGTCAAAGAAGTGCCGCAAAGTGTGGTTGATCAGGCCCGATGGCGCATTTCCAGGCTGCTGGAGAATGCCATTGACTCGATGAAGCTCTCGGCAGACCCATGCATTTGCATTATGGTAGGCGGCGGCAGTATAGTACAGATGGATGAGCTCGAAGGCGTCAAGGAGGTTATCCGACCTCAGTGGCACGATTGTGCCAATGCTGTTGGTGCTGCCATTGCAAAAGTCTCAGGGCAAGTGGATGTTGTGAAAGTTCTCGAAGGTGTCAACGAGGATGAAGTCGTACAAGGCGTGTGCCGCGAAGCTGAACAGAGGGCAGTGGATGCAGGTGCTGATCCCGCCAAGGTGAAGATTACAGAGATTGATAATCTGCCACTGCAATACGTCCAAATTCGGGCGACCCGTTTGATCGTCAAAGCAGCAGGTCCGCTATCAAGCAAATCACTGCTCAAGAGCGTCTCATCTCGAGATCTCGTGCAAAGCGACGAATATGAGACAATGTATGCCAAGGATTCTCAATTAGAAACATTGGTCAAAGATCGCAGAGACTTTTTGGTCAGTCCTTCGGCCAACGTCAGCATAGCTGAGTACCGCCCAGAAGTCGACAAGGCGGGAAAATGGTGGATCTCTGAGATAGACTGCGAATTTCTGGCTACTGGTGCGTCCGTCCTTGCTTGTGGTGGGGGAGGACCAGGTTACATGATTTACATGGCCGCTCGTGATGCAGTCCAGAAAGGCGGACGCATGGCAGTTGTGGATGTCGAAGCCTTCGATGACGATGCATGGATACTCGGAAACATCAGCTACGGGGCCCCGACAGTGACTCTGGAGCGGACCCCTAGCGGCACTGAAGGTCTTGATGCGACAGACGTAATGCTTGAGATGTTTCCTGATGTGCAAATGGGTGCCCAAATTGCGCTTGAGATCGGAGGCATGAATGCCATAAGACCAATGGTGACCGGTCTTCACTATGGGGTGCCAACAGTCGATGGGGACTTCATGGGCAGAGCGTATCCTCGAATGTATCTGAAGACGCCATATCTGCACGGATTTGGAGCCTTCCCGTGCACTCAAGCCGATGGAAATGGTAATGTCGTCACAGTCAACAGGGCGACCAGCATTCCAAAAGCCGAGAAAATCCATCGCAAAGCAGGCAACGAGATTGGCCTTTTCTCGCAGCTCGTGATTCCGCCGATGCGTGTTGCTACTGCAAAGAAGGTCGCCTGCTTAGGCACAACAAGTCTGGCTTGGTACATTGGCCGAGCCGTGTATCAAGCTCGACAGGAAAAGCGTAGCATTATGGAGGCCATAGTAGCTGCGAATCCGAGCGGTCGGGTCCTATACACGGGCAAAATCGTCCATGTGCATCGTTATGTCTCCAGTGGAGGCTATACCGAAGGCAGTGTTCGCCTGAAGCCGATCTCCAGTGAAGAAAGAGAGTTTGGAGATGAAGCATCATCCGAAACACGAGACCTGCACCTGCCGTTCCAGAACGAGTATCTGATTGCTGAGCTGATCGATCCGGCCACGCCAAACAGCAAGATTAATGCCATGTCAGAGAGAAGACGAAAGCCAGAGGGCGAAGTGCTCGCCATGGTAGCAGACTTGATCTCTCTTTGCGGCACGGACGGCTACGCGTTGGGAACGCAGGACTTGCGATATGGCGTGAGAGTGAGCGTCGTAGCTTTTGTCGCCCACCCTCACTGGTACACTCCAAAGGGCATTGAGACAGGAGGTCCGAGGGAATTTGGATACGATATTGACTTTGAGCCTCTTGGTCCCGCGTATTATGAGCCCAAACGCGTCATGGAGGAGTTTCGACCAAAAGCATGACTGAAGACGCGTTGTGGCCTTCGACGTGCTTAGGACACGTCTTGAAGAAACAGCGCGTGACCAGCGCGTAGGAATGGTCGCATCGTGGCAGGAATAGAACGTTGTGTCCCAATGGTACTGAAGACTCTGATGAGAGCGATGCGAAGTTTGGTGAAGGAAAAGGGAATTCTCCTCAGGACTTGACCGATTACCCCGCTAGCCGGTCGAGCTGCGGGTACCCGTACGCCCTACCCGATTAGTCGGCTACTCCCGCCTATATACCGCACCTTACTTTAGATGTCGTAGCTACGAGGCCGCTTCGTGTAAGACGTAGTAGTACTTGTTCCTTTACTTTAGCTTTATATATTCTTTTATATACCTTTATATATAACCGTTACTTTAATATTACTACCTACTAGAAGCTTCTTATACTATACGGGCTACGAGGTAGGCCTATAAAAGTTACTACTATAGCTAGCTAGCTCTTAGATTTTTTATTAACCTCTAATACTACTACCTGCCTTACCTTATATAAACTACTCTCTCCCTCTACTCCTTCTAATACCCTCTTTACCTCTATCCGTCTTATACGAGCTACTATATCTTAGGCCTATACTAACGCTTAGAATACTAAGTACGCCCGCGTCCTTACTAACCTAAATACTACTACTAAGTAAGTCTTTCGCCTCTTATAAGCTAATATACTACTTCGTATCTAACGAGTTATAGCGAACGTACCTATATATAGGTCTACTATAACTACTATACTCCTAGCTCCCGCTAGGGTACGACTTATTAGAGTATACTAAACCCTAATCTATCTACCGTGAACTTAGAGGCTAAGTTACGTAATATCTTCTTCTATAGCCTAAACTAGTATACTATTACGAAGTACTATACCTACTTCTATTATAACGCGCCTATACTATAGCCGCCTATTATAAATAACGAGCCTAAGGAGCGCTACGCCTACGGTTGTCTCTACTTATATACTATACTTAAGGAGTAGCTTAAGTAGAAGAATTTATAGGATAGTAC
>KZ107783.1:770-24541 GCA_000504365.2 Pseudocercospora pini-densiflorae CBS 125139 | reverse complement strand
CTAGTATTAAGAATCGCCTACTTTATCCTTAACCTATAGTAAATACTAGTATTATCTATAACAAAGATTATTAGTAGACCCTCTTCGAGATACGGAAGTACCTACTTAGTAATCTAAGTATAGAAACGGTTAGTATTAATCAATCCTTAGTATATATAAGTATATAGTAAATAGCTATAAACTGTAAAGGCTAGTAGTATACTCTACCTTACTTCTTGCTTCGTATACTAGATATCTATATATATAATACCCTTTAAACTCTAACTATACTTCTACTAACCTATCTTCTAATTACTAGTAGTCTTATTAATAAAGACGAGTCGATCTACTAGCTATTTAGTATACCTAATTGTCTATAGAGCCCTTAAGAATAGGTTACGTTCCTTCGCCTACTACTTAACCTCTGTTTAGGTATAATCGTACTTCCTTAGTATCCTACTAATTAGAGAAGGTCGAAGCTTAACTATACTATTACTACCCTTATCTATAGGCCGTAGCCTAACAAATTCGTCTTAAAGAGCTTAGATTATCTCTATAAAGTAGGCGTCTAGTCGATCGTTAAGATACCTAAGGAGAAACTCTTTCTTACTTATAAGAAGTATAGTATTTACTCTACTATACTAAGTACCTATATTCTCGAGATATAAGGCTCTAGTTAAGTACTATTTCTCTTAATAACGATATACTAAGCGGACTAATATTAGAAGCTTTATAAAGGCATATATCTGCTTAGTAGTAAAGCCTTTACTAAAGAGATTAATTAACTAGCCTTACTAATCGCGGTTAATATACGCTTTCTTTACTATAGCGGATAATAATACCTTAGAAGGGTCTATACTACTTAAAAACCGACGACACGATATCTACGATATATTGGAGGACTCTAGGCTTCAGAAGGAGGAGAAATAATTAGAAAACCACCAAAATAGCGGTGTAGTTCCTCTCTCGGAGGTGCAGGGTTCTCCCCGCACTGGACTGACAAGTTCGCCGTACGACATAGTACTGCCCCTCCACAATGTGAAGTCAACACAAAACATCTTGTAAAAGCAGCCTCTACTACTTTCACACATTCAACAGTATAAAGCGACAACATGGCTTCCAACTGCATTTTCTGCAAGATCATCAAGGGTATGTAAATACAGCCAGTCTACCCTCCGCGCAAATCACATCAACTCCGCCTCTCAGCGACTGCTGTGGTCTTCAAATGGCAGACAGCAGCTCACATTTGAGTGTCTCGCTCGGAGCGAGTGTCGCTGAAGCCCCGATTCCGATGACGAATATTCAGATTGATGGCGATGAACATCAAGTAAGCAGCCAATGCTGACTTTGACCAGGCGAGATCCCGTCTATGAAGCTCTTCGAGAGCGACAGAACCCTAGCCTTCCTCGACATCGGTCCACTCTCGTGAGTTTCTACCATTATTTGTCTCATACGGCATACATCTGAAGCTCAAAACTAACGAGGATCTGCGGCAGACAAGGTCATGCAGTATGTGCTATCCCCACACACCTTGATGTCCAATTCGACCCCGAATCTCTTCACGCTTCTGCGAAATGGATACAGGCGATGCACAGCATTTCCTACAGCGAGCTCCTGTCACTCTGAGCTCGTGGAAGCGACCATTCTGTACTGACTTGATCACTCCAGCTCGTGATCCCTAAGCACCACGGCGCCAAACTCCTCGACATTCCAGACACCGACCTCTCAGAGATCCTGCCCGTAGCGAAGAACATCGCCAGAGCAATCGGCTCAGGTACGTAACTTCCATCACTTTTTCGATCCAATACTCTAATACGATTTTCCGGCAGAAAACTACAACATCCTCCAGAACAATGGCCGCCTAGCACACCAAGAAGTCGATCACGTCCACTTTCACGTCATCCCGAAGCCAAATGAGGAGGAGGGACTACAAATTGGATGGCCAACGCAGAAAGGTGAGTGACTCCTTCAACTGACTCCGAGCGATGGCGATGACTGTGGTCGTCACTTCGCAGACCGCAGCCTCAGTCGAGCACATTGCGGCGGAGCGATAGTGGTTTGAGAATTATGCTGACTGGTCATGTATAGGCGACATGGAGAAGCTGAAGAAGCTGCTCGAGGAAATCAAGTCGAGGATGTAGGATATCCCTTGGTTCAGAGTACGCTGGGTGGAGGACAAGAAAATCCGCCTGATGGAGAAGAGAGAGGCTGAGATTAATTAGCATACTATATGCATCTCGAAATAGGCGACATGTCTCGATACACAAAGGTTCTCAAAGCCAACGGATACTGCTTGGACACTATAGTGATGACCACCGAACCTTTGAGACTACCCTACTTCCTCGAAGGCTGCTCCGAGGAAGAGATCGAAAAGGAATTCCTGGCCTTTGCTCATGTTGTCCTGAGCATCGTATCTCTCGCGCGCAGCAAGATCCAAGCAGACGACCGCGCCATCGCCTTGACACTATGCTGTGGTCGTACAGCTAATGATGAACACGCCGACCAACACCCAGAAGTTCTGTCTTTATTCCTGCCGCTATTGGAAGCATACACGAAGCTCAAAGAAACGAAAGTTATGCCTCAAAACATCCTCCCTTTCGCGCTTGCAATACAAGGACATGCTATCAATCGGCCATTCTTCATCACTGCGGACGGACGAATGGGAACGGGGCCTGCGGGTTCGAAAGCTGGAGATCGAATTTGTTTCCTGTTTGGACATTCGTGGCCTTTCATATTGAGGAAGGTGGGTGGTCATTGGGTGCTGATGGGCGATGTTTATGTGCATGATCTTATGGATGTGAGTCAAGATCTCTGCGATGATGCATTCGATGCGATTGCTGACTTCTTGATGAAGGGCACGGAGCTCCAAAGACTGCATCGAAACGGAAGTCTGGACGCAGGAGCACAGGAGTTTGAGATTCACTGATGTGGCCATAAGACCTGACCTGGGGTCGGACAAATCCTGCCACAGTGCGTTCTCGACACTTTCAGGACCTCCATCATAAGGTTACCAGGTTATGCGAGTGGTTCCAGGCTCTCTTTACCGGCCACATGTTGGCCAGCAGACACGATCACGACTGGATCCGTTGAGTGCGATCTCATTGCTCGTGAATCAGTGAGAGGCAAGTGCATGAAGAGCTGCAACCGAGAGAGATCCACGGAGGACGGGTAAGAGACGATGCAGCCTGAGTTCGAGCAGAAGCACTGTCAGAAGAGACAAATCATAGTCATAGCGACAAGAATGAGAGGATGTACTACTTGCCTTCAGCGCCGCCTCCAACCGAGAGCGCAGAGATAGGAATTTCGAAGAACGACTAAGCACGCAGAATTTCCTCTCAGCCTTGCTCTAGCACTAAAGAGATGCAGAGGCCTCGGCCAGCATCCTCAGAGCCTCGCCTGGCGACCAAAGATTCCAGGCGCAAGATCATGACAGACTCTACCACGCCAATTACCGCTAACTCGCATTGGAGAAGCCGATAGGCCTGGAACTCTGGCTTGTGCTGCTCTAGACCAGCCGTCTTCGGTTCCAGGAGGTTCACGGCGAACACGGCGCGGAGTTAGGAAGTTTTGACTGAAAGGCTATAGCGAGATGAGCGATTGGGTGTCCATAGCGATAGAGATTGAGTCGATGTGAGAACGAAAGGCCGACCAGGAGAGGCTGTTATGAAACAGCGAGCCTGATGCCTGTCTACGCGGAAGGCGGTCATATCATTCTAGAAGTTCACTCACCCGCAGTCACAGCGTAGAGTCGCTCGAGACAGATGTGCCTTCGAGGCTGACCTTGATTGTCCGCTTCGAATGACATTCGTCGGACCGACTTTTGAGTGATATACAACTCAGCATGTATAGGTTGGTACAGTAGATCCAGCAATCGGCGTAGTCCGATCAAGATACGTACGCATAAACATACCGTAAGCATACCCTCTGCTTTCCAAGCACGATCAAATACCGAATTCGGCAAGACATCCGAACAGGTTCATGCTTGTACTCGCCATCGAACGAGACTTACCGGCACGATTCTTCGTGCCTTGTCGGGAATACCTTGGTTCGATGCAATAGGCAGAGAGCGCGAGCAGTGGATAGAGCAGGCGCAGCGCAGTCAAGTCCGTGGGCCCCGGTATCTTGCCGTGGAATAAGTGGCGGTAGACTAACCATGCTTCGTATGGTATATCCCTGTTCCAAGAAATACGGAGCACACCACGTAGTCAGCAATCCCAGTCAGACACGCGAGTGCGAAGGAAGGAGTAATAGAGAAATGACGACAAACTCTCTTGATCCTGTGCCATGCTGGTACTTTTATTAACTCCGCGCAGATGCTGGAGCGCGGAGCGATCGCACAGTGGTATAAAAATGTGGTATCGGTGTACATGCATGCTGCCGATGAACCGAATTGAAGACCGGTATTGGATGTCACTGTGTGCCGCTTGTCCATCTTGTCGCCTGAAATGACAGATCTCCGCGCGTACCAGCAGAACACATGTCCAAGATGTTGCGAAGAAAAGAGAAGTAGGGCTGAATGCTGTGGTACAGCGAGGTGCAGGTGGTGATAGGTCGCGCAAACGACGCAGTCGTAGTCGTTTAGCACAGAAATAGATTCAGGCCAAGACTTTGTGTAGCTGCTCGCTCACCTCATTGATCGTCGGTTTTGGTGCACGATGCAATGGACAACTTTATGTAGTGAGATGTCGTTCAGAAAAGCGGCTGTTGCTCTATTATAGGGCAAGCGAACGACTGCTGACGAAGAGGTGTATTTTGGCAAGCGCTGTGGCTTTTTCGGGTATTTTAGCCGCAGGTGTTGGTGTGAACGTGCATGAGGAACAACATGGAGAAGGAAATAGGGGAAGCGCTGAAACAAACGATCCTTCTCGGCTTTAGCATAGGGTCGACAGGAATGACAAGGTGGTTCGGGATGGAATGGAGGAAGAAAAGGCACGAACGCGAGGATTGAGATAGCCAAAATATGGAACGAGTGCGATTGGGTAGCTTGCTCTCTGCTCCTTCATCCTCTTGTATCGGTCACGATACCTACGAAGCCTTCAAGACCTCCAAAGTGACCTTGACCGCCTCCTGGCATGATCAATATGCGGTCGCCAATCATGACGAACTCCTTCGCAGCGTCAAAAGAGAACGTCACCAGAAGTTCTGGCGCAGTGATTGTTCCAGCAACTTTGGGGCTGGCCGAGACACCATCGAGGTCGTCGAAGGAGAAAGGGTTGTGAACTTCTGCGTCTTCGTCCTGTTTCGGGTCTGCCTTAGATAAATTTGGCGAGTCAGGAGCGCGCGCTGAGATAACTCTCGCCGACGCACGCACGCTTGAAATGTAGACGATGACATGGTTTCCCACACCAAGCGACTCCAGGTCTTCGCGTTTGAATTGAGCTGTGAATGTGCGAGTTGCGACTGGTTGAACTCTCGCTAGAACCATGCCTTTCCGGAGACGATGAAGAGCAGACGATGTTGCATCATTATTGTCCTCCAGTGTAATGGCAACAGTACCAATCTGGTCTGCATGCAATGTGTGCACCGGGAGTCTTAGATTTCTGATACTGACCACATTGACGCGCCGCCATTCCTGATTAGGTAGCTGGTAAATAGGTGGGACGAGAAGCGAGTTACGAAGCGCACCTGGAAAGGAGCGAGAAGTTGGTAGATGCGACGAGTTCCTGCGAAATGATCTTTCGTCCGAGTCTTCGGAATCGTCTTGACTGTCAGGATTTGAGAAAGGACCGATCACAAGGACATCGCCAACAGATATTTGACTCTTTCGAAGCCTGCCAGAAACAATGACTCCTTCTACTTCGGCGGGCTTGGTGTAGATATCTTCAACATCGAAGACAGGTGCGCCATCAGACGCATCTTCGAACTTCATATCCGCTATAGGCAATTCATGCAAGAGCGCATGCAAGTTACCAATGCCAGTGCCATCAACAGCACTCGTTAGAACGATTGGTACAGCGCCTGTTGCATCGTTCAACAATGGGAGTGAGGCATTGTAGGCAGCGTCCAGTGAACCGGTCGCAACTGTTTGGAGCTCGTCTTGAGTGACCGCACCAGGCTTGTTGGGGAGCATTGCTGGTTTTCTGCCTGCAGCTTTGAGCGCATCGAGGATTTTTGTCAACGTCTGCTTTAGGCCTGTACGAGACGCCAAGTCGAGCTTGGTGATTACAATCACCAGTGGGAGAGCTAGTCGCAGGCACAGGTCGAGCTGTGCGCCAGAGAGATCCATGTCAGAGGGGACAGGGAAATGCTGAGATGATGCCGAGCCACCGTTGGTGCCAGCTGAGTCCTCAGAATCGGTAGCTGGGATACATAGTAGCGTCCAGTGAGGTGCCCACCCGACTAAGCCTCTGACAGTAGTTCGACGGTACCTAGGATGCCCCGCAGAATCGGATATCAGTGCCAAACGACTTCCAGCAGAAGTGTCATGAATGTCGACCCAGGACGCGACGTTCGCAGTAGCATAGTTGACGACATCGAGGGCCCCGTCGGCGCTGTCACGATATCCTAGAAGTTCCTGGGTCACAGAACTAGTAAGTCCAGACGTTCTCTCATGGCTGTGCCGAAGCATGCTTAGTCTGCTACTACCGCGACCGTTATCTAATGTTGAAGTGGTAAGTACTCCAAGCAAAGAAGACTTTCCGCTCATTGTAGGTCCAGTCAGAGTGATCCGAAGCTGGTCTGTAGAAGGTGGAGCAATATCCGCAGCGCTTGGCAGCACAGAATGTATCGCACCATTCTTTAGTTGATCCTTACCCGCCAAAGTCGGGCTCGCGGGTTGAAGAAAGGGCTTCACAAATGCTTCAGCTACCACAAGCTTGCCAGAACGACGTAGCTTTCGCTGATCGCCGCCAATTACAGCATCGTCTAGCCATTCAGCTTCGCCAACAACTTCGCGACGCAGCACTTCAACAGTGCAGCCAAGGCATGCAGCCATAGCACGCAGGTTGTTGATGCTTTCATTCATCTCGTCTTCGGCCAGCCCCACGAGAGCGCCATCGTCTGAGACACCGATCTCATACAGAGCACCTTGGCTTTCTTCTAAGCCATGGAGAAGCTTGTCCGGTTGCTGTGGAACTTGGAGTTCCGGAAGAGCCTCGGGGAGCGTCGGGAGAATGGTGCTTGGTGCTCGTGAGGTATGGTGTGGGGAGGACTGCTGCAAGCGCCAAAGCAGCTGCGTGGTCAGCTGTTGCAGGCGGTGCTGTCTTGTCTGCTGAGTAGAAGCAAGTGGAGGTGTCGCCGTGTTCGCAGCTGCTGGCTCCGATATGGGCTCAGACACGCTTCGCGATGCGGATTTGGAGCTCCCATATTTTGAATGCTTTGATCCAGACAGGTGGTTGCCAGTGCTGGTCGATCTGAACTTCCGTCGAGGACGAAGCAGAAGATGCAGTTTGTATTCTACAGGTCCTTCCTGAGGTTCTGCTTGTAGGCGAGTCACCTTGCCGGAGCTCGGAGACTGATCATGAGAAGCAGTTGCGGTGCCGGTCGAGCTTTCATTGCCAGCTAATGGCGCCTCACTCGGCGTATGCGAGCCGCTGTCCGCACCTTGAAGCCACGGGGAGGCAACACGGACTGGTTCATCATTGAACGTGAAGACAGACGCCATGTCCATCTTGATATGCGAGGGGCTCTCCTGAGCATTCACACGCTCTTAAGGTGCGATTTTTATGGTAAGGAGCACGAGTGTGCTACCAGACGCGATATTTGAGTTGTTCTACAAATCGCCAGATTCTTCAGCGATAGTGTGATCTCGATCTTTTCATGAGCAGCGCCAATATATTGCTCTTTTGAATCTCGTTTGTTTCGCTAAAGACCGTGTGTTCGTGTGAGAGTGGTGGATTCTGAATAGCTGTGCCATCGATTTGGACATTGTGATAATTCTGTGGTTCGATATGGTAAATTTGGTATGTTGAGGTTCAGCTCAAGACATGTGGTTGGCAAGCATGATGATTTTGTTGCCGTGATAGAGTCACGGACCTGCGAAGTCAATCATCGGGGAGATGAGGTCGGAAATTGCTTGGCAAGATCGAGCGGAGCCTCAGATTCAGCCAGCCCCTCCATCTCGAAATTGATGGTATCTAGAACTATGCCTTCAATGCCTGACATCTTTGTCCTGCGAATAAAACACTGCAGATGCAGACATTCGAGTGGGCACGAATTGTACACGCCTAGCATTTCAGTATCAAAGATGCTGCTATACCTGTGAAGTCACAGCATTGTCCGTGTTCGTTGCAAGCAAGGCCCGCTGAGAGACCGGCGATGACGATCTCGTTCTCGACACATGCCCCTGCTAGATCACGCGTTGCGGCTGAACAGAACAAGGTCTTAACATGGTATACGCTGCTAAGTTTAAACCCAATACCTTCACCGGTGGGAGACGCAGTAACTTGGGCCGAAGTGGGACTTCACCTTGTGCACACGAAATGTAGCCGAGAACATCATCTCGCATACGCTGCCACTTCTGGATGAATGTGGTGTTCTCGAGGTTCTCCACGCTTCAAACGAACCCTGAGCGCCAAGTGGGAACGTGGCACAGCGCTGGGACACTCTAGCACGAGATCGTGAGCCTACTTGTACAGGGATCACTACATCCAGCCAAACGACGTAGGAGCCGAGTCGGCGTAAAGAAAAAGGTACGGCACTGTGGCTCCCGCAATCCTCTGTCTCCAAGCACATGGCGGACGTGTGTCGATGGATTCATGGCGCGACTCCTGCCGCTGTACAAAAGACATCCTGCAGATCTGGGCTGAAAGTTGTGCGACCGACAGTACATGAGCAGGAATAGAAGATAGAGAAGAACGTCTTCAATATTGCTACAGTATTCTACCATTCACCTGGCAACCTCGGCGCTGCCTTGAACCAGGCTCGCGAGTTCGCGAAGCGAGGTCCGTAGTGCATGATGACCCATCACATCAGCGGAGCTCGCAAACAATACCGCTCCAAGCCGCTGCGGACGAAGTTGCGCAGCACACACGAGATCGGAGCTGCAATCGCCGTTCCAGGAATTGCCGTCGCTGGACGAGAGCTTGCAAATGACCAATGGGCTCGCTTGTCGTCGAGTAGATCAGCGGCACGGCATGCTGTCTGTTAGACTTTGGGACCGTCGAAACACCCATGTGGTTTACCAAGACTCGCGCGCCGCACATCCACGCGCAGCTTGGTCAATCAGACGAAACGTGCCATGCCGGGATGCCAGATTCACTTGGTGATTCCACACCCTTGCTGTGCCTTATAGCCTTTGTAAGCCATGGCACCGTGCACCGGTCAGAGGTGGCATGGACCAGCGCTAAGCATCTCACTCACTTTTGCTTGAGCCAGTCGGCCTGAGAATAGGCAGCCGTAGTGCGGTGTCAACTTGCGAACTCGTTGCCTATACTGTATACGATCTGCATGAGCCCTCAGTCACCTTTTCGCATCTTGTTGGCCGAGCTATGAGAATAGGCGAAGGTCAAATTCGGTGCCGTTGCATTCATGCTTTCCGCCTGTTCGTTCTTTGGTGATTCGCGATCTGTTCGCGAAACGTGGGAAAATCCTCCCAATTTTGCACTGCTCCTTGCTTCCCACGTGTGGTGAAGCGGCAATGCATTCCCAATACACAGACGCCCAACGAGGGTATCGAAGAACATCTAGAAAGCGCCAGTAATGCAAACATCAAAAATAATAGTTCCTTTTCCATCTGTTCATAAAAGGTTTCCCTGCCGTAATCATCACTTTCCATCTGAGGATCGTCGCTGCTTCGTACATTTGTCGTGCGCGAGATGACCGTTTCTCGCAGTGGTTCGAGTGAACTCAGCACCACACTTCGGACAGTACGATTTGGACGCAGTTCCAGACTTTTCTCTTTGGTGTCGCAGAAGGTTGCTGAATGTGGAGAATTGTCGACCGTTGCATCCGTGTTCCCAGCATTGAGGCTTAGGTCGCTGGTTGAGTACTCGTATCGAAGAGTCGGTGCCCATAGGCTTGGCCATGACCTCGTTCACGCTGCTGCCTACGAAAGGCGGAGGGTACGACATGTTCTGTTGCTGACTGGGCGCGTACATCTGTGGGTTGGCAGGCGCTGTAGTGTATGACTGTCCGTATGGGTTTGACTGGTACATGTTTGGAGATCTGAAGTGAAGTTAGCCATGTGCCGTCGCAGGATGAACAAGCTCGTGGGATCGAAGGAACTGACCTTGACATGCTGCTGGTATCATATTGCGGCATCATCTGCGCTCCAGAAGTCTGGTTCATTCCCGGAGAAGGCAACGGGCTTTGTGTTAAGCCACTAATCGAGGGAATGCTTTGGCTGGGAGGCATAGAGTAGCCACCCTCGTAAGGGTTGCTTACTCGACGGTAGCTTTGGTCATATGGTGATGCACTGGCAGCTGGCATCTCAGAGTGTCGTCGCGCACTTGATGCATCAGAAGTTCTGCTTTGATAGAGTGCAGGGCTAGAAGATGAAGTCTGGGCGTATGCAGCAGTACCACTGGTCGTGGTAGGTTGCGACATGCGCATAGGTGGAATATACTGGGATTGATCCATGGCGTAGTCTGAAGTGTGTTAGCGACAGAACGTGGAGAAATGCGAAGGAAGATACGTACTATTATTTTCGGATTCGTATGGGCCGCCTCCGTATGTCGATGGAAGTAGGAAGCCTAACGAGCTGCACAGTCATGAGCTTAATTCCGCGCCAGCCTCAACTGATTAGTTACACACCTCATTTCCGCAGATGATGCAGAGGGTTGCTCAAATGCGAACTCAGGAGCAACACTGATACCAGTGGTTACAGGTTCCTCGTTCGCGTCGACCGAAAGGGTAGGGATGCCCGAATCTGAACGAGGCGGAGTAGGCGCGGTCCACTGCGGGAAGGGCTCGATAAGTTGCTCCGAGGTGAAAGCCTGGGGTTGAGGTGAATGCTGAGGAGTAATCCACTGGATGCCTCCAGCTGTCGATGGAATGGGATGTTCGAAGTTGGCTTGTTGTTCAGCGGCAAGGCGATACAGACGGTCAGCTTGCGAGACGGAGATGGATCGATTGCGATCGTTGTCGTTGGTCCGCTTCTGGATTGCGCCGCGATTGTTGACCGTTGACGATTGCGCAGAGAAGGATGTGTGAGATCGGACTCGCTGTGGGTGTGAGTTGGTAGTAGACTGGAGAGATGGTGAGTCCATGGTCAAGATGATCAAAATGAATCGGGTCAGGCCAACCAGAAGGAATGCTTTCTACTTTAAAGGTCACGTCGCATGCTCGGGAGCAGATGTTAAACCATATGATGGCTAGGGCCTGCGTTAGAGATATGATCGTCCTGACACCAGAAATACCCATCCACGCCTGCGCCTTGGGGCTGTAGAGCAGAGCGTTATAATAAAGGCACACCAGCACCAACACATGCTATCCTCGAATGTGCTAGCGGCTCTGTGCTTAGCTTGGAGCGAAGGATTCCGACCCTTGTATCTCACGTTGAAGAGATGGGCCCAGGGTAAACGGGACGCTGGCACAAGCTTGGACACTCCGCTGGGTGACAGGCGGGCGCGCATATCAAACAAGCTTTGGCACGTCTCATGCTCCATGACGAACAGAGGTGAGTCGTGCGAAGGTGCCTCTGCGATACGCGGTATGCGAATCGCGATTCTGCGGCGCGGACGTATCCATTTGCGACAGTACTCGCATTCGCTGCATCAGCCGGCCAACATGACTGCAGGTCACCCAGCAGGGCCGGCGGTATGTCCTGTCTGGACCCTCCGATCGTGACCAAACGTATCTGCGGTCACATCAGCACCACCACTCTCAGCGCGCAGTCGCGGTGGAGATAGACGAGATTGGGCCGTCAATCGGGAATATGCTGGTACGGCTGGCGCTGGGGGCCGTCGACAGCTGCGGCAGAGCGAGAGAGCTCGTCCAGTCAAGTGCGCCACAAGAAATGTGCCCTCCTGGAGATCAAGAACATGCCCTCATCGCAGTATCGCAGCAAGATGCGCTGCCAAACGCTGCCCTCAGTGTGATTTCGGGCCCGTGCAGGGAATAGAAAGCATATACTTTTAGGTCCATACCGAGTCGCGCACGAACGCACGCAATTTGGCCCAAGGCCCGCCGACCGACTGCTGGCCTGCACCAATGGCTGTTCTCGCTGGGATGTGGCTCCACAGTGTGGGTATCTGCTGTGAGTGAATGGAGAACGCTGCGATGCCCCGTCAGAGCCCAGAGCTGGACGGCCTCCACGGTGGCCAGCCGTGCTGTATGATCATGGACATTCTGCGCGCATCTGCTGACTCTCGCCAATTGTGCTTTCGCTTCGTCATGATCCACCGCAACTAAGCCTCTTGCGTTCCACAAGGGTACCAAAAATACAAGCCCGCCAAGTCCACAATGGAGATTGCTCACAACGTCGAACTCGATTCGAGCAAAGCTGTTCTCTCCACCGGCCCAAGTCCGACTGGCCAGCACGCCGAGCGGTATGCCACTTTGTCAGTATGCCTGTGAAGTTAGCCATACACCAAGTTGACCGGTCGGCGGTCGCCGCGCGTAGTCCGGCACGATCATTGCTCTGATGCAGCTATGTGGCGTCGTACAATGCTTCTGCTTGGTCGGGTCAGCAGAGCAGACCACCGGCCTGCATTGGCCGACCGCCTCCTGACCTGCCACCAGTTTTCGCTGGCATCTGCCAATCTGGCACACGCTTCTCGGCAGCACATCCGAATCCCTTTGGGCGAAGGTGATGGATGGCAACGTGCGCCATCGTGTTGCGGATGAAGAAGCTTATGCTCCTTGTCTGCAACCCCAAAGTGCAGGAGCCGTTTGCAGTACCGGTCTGCCGAATACCACAGTAACGCGACATCTCGCAGAAGAATCATAATGAGTCTGCGGCTGAAGTCGTGGCCTCCACCTGAACATGGTCAACCCTACCTGTATCGGCCAGAGAGTGGAAGCAGCGGCTTGGCTCTCGCACACGGCCGCGACGGCGACTTGTGTCCGACTGCAGCACAAGCACAGCCCTTGGACGATCTCTCACATCGGGGCTGCCACTTTCTGAAACGAAACTCTGTACGCTGACCTAACCATCTGAATCCTTATCCACGAGGCTGATTCCAATCGAACTCTGTTTGGTAAAATAGCCTTCCGATGGTGTGGCACGGTCTCTGCGAGCGAACACCAAGCTCCGCACTTCTGTCCCGCTCCCGGCATCACCCTGGTCATCGCGATCGACATTGACAACTCGTGCATACCGAGCCACGAGCGTGAAACTTGTGCAGCGCGAACACACCGACACTCTTCACCTATATCACCCATATACTGCATGCCTCTTCACTGACATGAGCGGTGTCTTCGAGACCGTTTGTGACCGGTCGTGGATCATCTCTGCTCTGGCATGCTGTGCATCCATCCCATGTTTGTGTATAGATGGCGCGCACGGACCACGAGCTCGAAATGGTCAATGATCTTGCTCCATCAGCCTGCACGTTACGTCTTTTGCCCTATAGAGATCTTGGCAGTAATCAAGGTTCAGCACCGCATCGACAATCGAGAAACTGTTGCGCAGTATTGAAGAACAGTTTGGAGGCACGCCCAGCTATGAGCAGCCACGTCTCCTGAATGCCCAACTTCGCGCAGGTCGGACTTGACTGGAGATTACTGCATTGCAAAGCACGGATGGCAGACATACCGAAGTATCAATAAAGTCCCTGTCAACACAATCGGTGCTCATTTTGGTCTGTGCAGCCTTACTTTCAAGCCCTGCTCTGCCAGGGTTTCAACCAAGAGGCGACAGTCAGCGGAACGAGGCAAACATTATTATAAGTTAACGACTCGCTTGCTAGCGAGCTCCTCAACATCAAGACGCAAGCTAGCGAGAGCGTCGTATAACCAGAGGCGAGAGAGCGCAGCCAGCACGCCTAATGATGCCCCAAAGATCTCTCCTTGAGCACTTGCTGTTTCAAGGACTAACTCGCAGCAGCAGACCACCATGGGAAGAGTGTCAACTTTAGATCGACAGGAGACTGCAGGCTGCAATACGAACAAAAGTGGCTCCTGCTAGAAGGCCGATATGCAACATCTGAGCAGTCTAATACTCGACGATATGTTTCGCATGGGCCATCAAAGGAGCAGGGCTGTAGGAGCGAGGTATCACTCATCACAACGGCTCCTTCTCTGTCTCCACGCTCGCGACAGGGAAGTTGCCATGAACTTGGTCCCGAGTGCAACAAGGTAATGGTCACAGCCTTTTCATCGTGCTTCTCCACTTTG
Organism: Pseudocercospora pini-densiflorae CBS 125139; assembly: GCA_000504365.2. Classification (NCBI taxonomy): domain Eukaryota; kingdom Fungi; phylum Ascomycota; class Dothideomycetes; order Mycosphaerellales; family Mycosphaerellaceae; genus Pseudocercospora; species Pseudocercospora pini-densiflorae. The sequence continues at coordinate 10,345 of KZ107783.1, read as the reverse complement.
TTCGATTGCAGGGCTTGGAGGATTCACACTGCCTCTCGCGCTTTTCTCGGGCTATAGTACTAATGCTACTTCCAATTGTCCATGGGCCTGGGCTCCGGGGAAAGGATCACCAACCGGCCATTTGGACGAGCAACATATGCAGCACCGAATGATACCCTGGCAGAGCACTGTCGTCGAAGAACGGCGCATGCATGAGACAATCACCAAAATACCACAAGTCGAAGGCCGACATCTATCGAAGGCCAACATCTAGCGAAGTCCTATTTTCGCGTTCAATGGCGCCACGAATCCAAAATGCGGAGACCGTTATATTTATGGTCATTGCCAGCAGTCCACGGTGGGTCGCGTGTTGAATAGTGCAACGAACCATATGTGCCGGTGAGTGTCTTGCCTCAGGAAGTCAACACCGATCTACTGCTGCGGTTGTTTTCATCTTTTTCCAGTTGTTTGCTGGGATATCAGCGCACCATTTCCGCGGAAGAATTGCAAGTGCGCCATACTCAAGGGGAAGCTATGGTCGTCGACCGAGGGTACGAAACAGAGTCATCTCTTTGCACGCGCTCTCACGTGGTTGAAAATCCTTCTCGTTGAGTTGCGAAATACTATCCACCGAAGCTGCCTCCGTGCCCGACAACAGCAGGATTCGTCTCATGGCTAGTCAAGCCATGCGCTCAGAACGGGTTCTGCTACAAGTCTTTCTGTACCAATCACAATCGTTGCATCCTCCGGAGCCAACATCAATATCCACCACTACTGCACCGCATAGCCGCAGTGGATGCATGAAAAGGTCTTCAATCCTGCTTTGCAACTTCACCTTACGTCTGAGCTCTCTCATATCGAGTCGTCAAGGCAGTGAGGCACTAATCTACCACTCCAATGATTGCGCTGCGTATTCGTACACGCTACGCGGAGCCACACTCGAACATCTCGTTCTCTCGAGCGAACGCTCATGCATTATGCAGGGTGGCAAGACTCCTCTGCGGCCACGGGACCCATACTCCCATTTCTGGTTGATACAGCTTTATCGCAGCCATTTCTTGAAGGCAACCACAGACGGTGATTCAAGGCAGAGTCCGTTCGATTGCACGCTCTGTGGTACGCGGCTCACATGAGATCGTCCCGGAAGCATTATGCGTCCTCGCAAGCTTCTTCTCCATGCTTGCAAGGGTGGTGCGCCGTACGTGTGCAGTAGCGCTCGGGCCGTACGTCTTGCTCGATACTCCGATAACGAGGAGTTCTCTACATACAATGTCAAATGTACAACGCGTTGACGACGATGGACATCATCGCCGACAGTCCACACTGATCGTGACAAACAGCAAGAGCGAAATCCGGTACGCCTTATAGCCCGCATGGCAGAAAGCAGGCACAGCTACTACTCTAGTCGCTTAGCGTTGGCTGTGGCTTCTGTGCGGCGCAAGTGCATTGCAGATTCCACAATTCCTGATCATGGATCCGAAACTCCCTTGAGCTCTCACATGTTCACTGACGGTTTCGAATTCCACTCCTGTTTGAGAAGTAGTCAACACTTTTGATGACGACCGTAAGGTTCCTGTCCGATACCACTTTCTCCAGGAACTTCCAGCAACGCTTAAAAGTCACTGAAAGCAATCCTTCAAAGCTCCTCTTCGAAGCCACATGCGTCAATTGCTCCTCACCTCCGCTCCTATAACACCATCACGTGCGGTACTCCCCGAAGCCAACTAGGTAAGCACTATAGCTAACACCTATACAGAACGGAGCTTAGTATCATATCACCAATACTCACACAAGGCTGGCTGACGACCCTGACACTAGTTCCATGGCTTGCTCTATTTGCCACTAATGTAGACAACCGCTAGCTGCCCTCCACACGATGCTGTGCGACAATGGACGTTGGCACGTTAGGCTGATGAGATGTACGACGAAGTTTGAGAACCAAGGGACTATGACTTACTGCCGCCTTCTGGTACCATGGCTGAATTGCTTCGGGGAGGTGTTTGGATCGGTAGTTGGGCTAGCCTTGCCGATGTTCATGAGCTTTGCTACGCATATCGTAGCATGCATGCTGAGTGATGAAGCATACATATTCATTGGGGAAAAATGAGACGCGTCTCCAGCATTCCGACATCACCACGCCCATGGTATCCGTATCACCCAGCGATACGAGAACTTGGTAGAAATCGCTCCATTGACCTCCTCACAGATCACCACAACGCCTTCATCTTGGCGTCTGCAAGCCACAGAACAAATTCGTACTTATACCGGAAAGGATCTCCACAGTCCTCATTGAAACTATTCCGTTGACTATCATGACCCACGAGCCGAGAGCGGATCAAGAAAATTTGCCATATGTGTTCCCCGACACTCATGACCGTCAAGAGAAACGGTTGTGAAGCCACTGTCACTATCGAGCGTTGAACGACCAACGTTATTCACAAAACGGGCTTCTGCAGAGGGAAAAGCCTTGCACATAGGGCTGGATGACTGATGCAGGATTCTGCAGCGCAAAGCGATACTCAGCGAACAGCTTCAGTTTTCCATATCGCATTGACCCCGAAACTGTCTCGGGTCTTACTCGTAGGGCTGGATGAGTGATACTCAGCGCATCTTCAGGAGCATTTTCCACCAGGTCGAATTGAATTCTCACCGGAGTTGCGATTGGGACTCAGGCGTTTCGAGGTAATAGCAATTCCACGATGACTTTTCCATCTCAATATTCGTCCTTGCACGCCAGAAAGGAGAAAAAGGTATTGAACAAGCTATCCATTTCTCCAAAGGGTATCTCATGCATGCGTGAGCATCTACATCTCGCATCGACTGTCGAATCATAGAAGACAATTCCGCAAAAAAGGCCGTCTCACATCGCACTTGACCTCACTTCAGACCCTTCAACCTCCTCTCAATCTCCTCCGCCCTCGCCATCTCAGCCTGTCTTGCTCTCCACCTCCCCTCATCGCCCCGATACTTAAGCGGTAGCGCGACCTTCTGCGGTGGATCACTCTTCGGACGAGGAAGCTCCTAGCCCTCATTCCCGAACAATCCCGCCACACCATCGAGCGCTCCATCCTCAGCACCAGCCCTCTCAGGCTGTTTCTCGACTTCCATAGTATTAGTGGTCGTATACCGATCCTGAACTTTATTACTCTTCTTGACTTTTTCGAACTTGCCCATCTCATGGATACTAACACCTCTCACACCTTCCAAAAGTTCGAGGATAATGGCACGTTGTTGCCGTTCATTGCCGCCTCGCGAGATGCGGGAGATGGCTTTGTCGACTCTATTCTCTGCCATGTCGGGGAGACTGAGGAGGAGTTGTCGTGGGGTGCCAGTCTTGGAGGCGTAGAGGTTGATGATGCTTGCGATGAGGGCAGCGAGGTCTTTCTGCATATCTACGAATCCGCGATCGTTCAAGCTCGTGATACAAGCTTTCAAGACTTCGTTCGAGATGAATTCGCGAACTTGAGCTGCGGTCTCAACAGAGATTGGTGAAGCTGTGGATTGTGTGGTGTGCGAGAAGAGCGGGATCATATTCCTGAACGCCTTGCAGATCATGCTGCAACACCGGCCATCTCGCATGCGAAGAGCGTGCGTGCAGAACATGATCAGTGGCTCGAGGACGGTCGCGTCCGAGAGGATAAGGTCGGACAATGATTGGCGACTTGGCAGATGTACAGCTGCTCCATTGGTAGTGCCATTCGTGTGAGGTTGCGTACGATCGTACTCAAGCAGGAATGGTACGAAAGATACCATGCTGAAGGTAAGTTGTCGTAGTACGCTTTCTGTCCGCATCTCGTCGCTGAGTTCGTCGTCCTCCTTCTTGTTTTGCTCAGCGGCTTGTTCCAAGGAAGCCCACTCGGACGAGATCTTGGCGTCTAAAGCTACAAAGAGGCGACGAAGGATGGGAGGTAAGAATCGAGCTCGATACTGTGGTGGACATCGCTGAACTAGTCCAGTGGTGAGGTTGATGAGGGGGTGAAGATGATTCGTGCTTAGACTTCCAGCATCGGTAAAAAGGGCATCGGCTAGAGGCTCTGCGAGGCTGTCCATGCCGTAAAATTGCTCGTCGAACTTAGTCATAAGGTAGACGATGTGGTACCCCATTTCGCGAATGTTGCGCATGGTCCCTCGGACCGTGCTGGCAAAGCCTTCATACGAAGTCTTGGAGCCTGAGATGCGGGCATAGAACTCGTCCTTACTCTCATTGGAGATGCCAGACTGCCAAAAGCGATCTTGAAGGGTGCGTTTGACGACCATTTGAAGCTCATCTGGAAGGTGCGACCAATTCTCCATGTTATGAAAGGCCTGCGCATGTCGGATCAGTTTCAACAGTGTCGGAAGAACGACCGGCGTGATATTGCTCCACAGCTCCGATGCATTGGAATACTCGTCAGATCCACTCTTGAGCTTCTCGGTGGAAGCAGTGAGCATAGACTTGGTCATGCGAAGGGGTAGCTGGTCAGCAAGCTCCTTGATCTGATTTTGTCGAGTGACTCCTGCCTCGTCTAAGTTCTGAGACGACCAGTCTGCTATTCGATCAAAGCCATGCGATCTGTAGAAGTCCTGGATATTGCCCAAGCCGACTGTCTCACAAAAGCTAGAGAAGGTCGCGACAGATGCCTCGAGCCTTGAGTCCGTCCAAGCGTCGTAAGTCGGCTGAAGCATTTGCTGTAACCGAGTCATGCGGACATCGTTTGGAATGCCCGTCGCGCGGTGCACAATCATGAACAAGAAAGCTCTGAAGCCCCAGACTAGACGCTGGTCGTCATTGTGCTTCTCCATGAGCACCGTAACTCTGGGCTCAAGTTCATTGTAGACTTCTAAAAGAACATTCGGGAAAGCTAGAGCCAGCTTCTGCAGCTCGACGACTCTAAGGGCTTCGAAAGATTTGACAGCCTCAGAGAACGTGTTGTATTGTGGTTGATCATACAGCCTCATGGTCAGCAGATGTTGTACCATTGCCAGAACGAAACTCTGCCCTGGTGATTTGAGCGTCCTAAGCACAGCCACCAGTGTCGCAAGAACTTGGTCTGCAACGCCAGGATCATCGGTATGCACATTTGCCATGCCATGGCACCATTGTTGCAGTGACTCCGTCGCCTGCTGTTGATCTTCTTGTACCTTCATGTAAAGTGGCTGCTCCGGGGCAATATCTGCTACGTCGCCGATCCAGGAAGAATATCCTTTGAGTGCTGCTGCAACAACGTTGTACTGAGCATCGAATTTCAGATTCGGAATAGAGTTCTTGTCGTACTTCGAAGGATCGAAGCCTCGTCCTGGAGTGTATGGACCCTCCTCTAACAACGATCGCATCTGGTTCAATACTATTGAAAGTGCGTCGATGGGTCGGAAGCGGGCGATGGATTGTATGATGAGCGTGCAGTAGCGTCGGTAGTTTCCAAGGAAAGCATGACGCTCTGGTATGGTGTCGAAGTCGTCTCCAAGATATGCTAACACTTCGTCTTCTGTCTCCTCGGGGATTGACTCATACCGTATCAGTCGTTCGCTGCACACCTGCATCAAAGTTGCAAGTGCGTCTAGGACTAGATCTACCACCTTGTCCTCTTGCACGCTGAGCAGCTTGGTCCAAACGTGCAAGACCGGTATTGACACTGTCAAGCTCTTGTGCTGTAAGACTAGCAGGAGCAGGTCAAATAATGCCGGAAGGTCGATTGTGTCGTCGAGCACTTCTGGGTGCTGTGCGACTGAGTCTCCGTATACGTAAAGCAACTCCGACATTTTCTTTTGCAGAGTGTATTTCTCTTCGTCCTCTCCGGGTCCAGACACGGTCGCCTCAAATGCTTGTCGTATCATCGCCACTCGTTCAGGCTTCATCGCCTGTCTAAATAGTGCAGTCCAGACTTCCTGAAAATGCTGATTGTAAGGTCTCTGCAGCAGGGCATACAGCACCTCGACGGCCGCGGTTTGCAGAGCCACACTTCTGGTGTGGAACGGCAGGAACAAGCAGTCAATACATTTGACCTCATCGGCTCCCTTCAAGCTGACCCAAGCCATAGTCGGCCTCAGCGCGTTTAGAGCTTTGATGGCGCACATCTCCATCTGCTGCGTTACGCCTTGATGCTGGCCGTCCATGATACGTGCCTGCTTGACGCAGAGCGAGAAGAAATTGCATATTCTCGCCAGCCAACCTTCCTGACCGCATCTGACTTCTTGGCGATTTCCTCTCGTCTCTGCATGAGCTTCATACATGCCTTGAGGAATGACAATCTCATTCAGAGCATTTCCTAGAACATCCAGTCTCAATCCTGCCACGGCATCTTCGCCACTGCCCATGATCTCTTCGCTGAGGGTCTCGATGATGTAGAGCACCAGGATTTTGTTGACGACGCCTTTGTCCTGTTCCCAAAGCTTGAGCAGGAGCGCGTCCATGTCCATCCAGTCCCCATCTCCCCAACATCGCTTCGCAACGTCGACCCAAAGCTGTCCAACCTTGTTTCTCAGATATGCTGCATCTTGCTCTCGCAGACTCCCCGCCAAGCATTTGACCCATGTCCGGAGTTGTTGCGCCTGCTCTTCTGTGTACTCATGCCAACGATACCTCACTGCGAACTCTAGAAGTTGCAGTCCGTAATAGCGAATGGCGTCGTTTTGCTTCCAGTCATCGGCGAGCGTGAAACCGTGTTGAGGCGCGTCTGGCTGGTTCTTGACTGCTTCGAGGTGTTGTAAGGCTTGCTTTCTGATATCGTTGGGAGTACGCGGATCGAGTGTGGCATTCAGTGCTTCGGATATGTGAGAGAGTTGTCCATCTGTATCGGGCTTCTGCCAGTACGTGTTGAAGGCACCATCGGCGGTGCCTTCCATGTTTCCTGCTTTCTACCTATACCGTCTCTGTTGTGTGGATGTGTTGGTTCTGGGCATGACGGGAAATGCCTCGCTTCTGCGGCTGATGGTGCGAGTGTGGTCACTTGTGCCTGGTCTTGAGAATTGAGGGTGTCTTGATTCGAGAAGTCGTGCCGGCCGTTGGAAGTCGATATGCAAGGTCCGTTGTCGTGCAGCTCGGTACTGTAGGTAGCTTCAAAATGCAGATCTCGAGTTTAGGCGGTAGACCCCAGGCACCGACGCGGATTGGCGCGCACTCACGAGACGAGGGGATTGTGAAAGAAGCACGGACGCACATTTAGTGGGGAGTACAAGCATAAATAGGTCGACATGAGACACAAGACAGTTGTACGGGTGCAGCATGGGAGTCGCATATGGTCTAGGCATGTGAGCCTATCCACCCTTCAAGCAAAATTGCATCTGAAACCGCATGTGACAGCACTGAACTCTGTATATTCATCATCGTACACCTCAGCCATGAGGGGCTCTGAAACCCCAACATGGCCTACTTTAGCAATAGTAATGGTATCATCTAGACAGCAGAGCTCTTCGCTATCCTTTCCCAAATCAAACGCCTGTGGTAAATGCAAACCTTCAAAACGCAAATGCTCAACCAAAGGGGAAGCCTCCGGGAAAGCCTCCACCAAAGCCGCCTGGGAATCCGCCACCGCTGCCTCCAGCTCGGAACTTGAACTGTGGGCCTCCACCGCCTTGTTGGAAGAATATAGGCTGTCCATTCTGGAAGCCAAATGGTGAGCCGTGGAACGGATTACCACCCTGTCCCTGTTGTGGATCGTTGGGATCTTCGCCACGATCAAATCTCTCCTTCAACTCGGGATCGGAAAGAACCTCGTATGCTTCGTTGATGGCAGACATTTTCTTCTGTGCTTCTTCTGGAGTCACGCCATTCTTTGCCGCCTTGTCTGGATGGTGCTCCTTCGTAAGCTTCCTCATCGCCTTCTTGATCTCTCGCTCATCAGCATCCCGAGAAACTCCGAGCACCTTGTAGTAGTCCTTCTGCTTGCTTCTCTTCAGCAGCGTTTCTGCTTTTCTGCGTAGTTCTTGAATCTTCGGGTTCGAGCCGTGTTCTTCGTTTGCCTGTTGAAGAGTACCGAGTGCGGCCTCGAATTCGTCCGCAGCTATTTGTGTCCGTGCCTTGTTGAGGAGGCCTGCTAGAGACTTCGGGTTGTATTTCAGAGCTTCCTCGCAATATGGAGTGGCCTTCTTGTTGTTCATCTCGGTGTAGGCTTCGCAGGTCTGCTCTACAAGAGTAGCGTGCAGTCCTTTGGGAGCATTTGGATGTATGTATCCTGCTTTTCGCCACTCGGCATCGTCGTGGCTGATGTCTTGGAGGAGTCCTGGTTCATCTCCTTCCTTCTGCTGCACCAGCAGCTTCACTGCTGACGCGTATTGCTTCTTCTCGAAGAAGGCATTGAACTTCTTGTACGTCCGCTCGATCGCCTTCTCGCTCTTGCGAAGCTTCGAGCAAGCCTTGTTGTCAGGGTCATTGTGGAGACACTTCGATACCGCAGTTGTGCCCTTCTCGATCTCGCCTAGCGAGTAAAAGGACATGGCTGATATCTTGAGGTATGGTTCGGGGTTCCCTGGGTTGATTTGAAGGACGTGGTTGAGGTCTGCAATGCCCTCCATGATTTCACCTTTCTCGAATCGACATCTGGCCCTGCGCTGTCGCAGCTCCAAAGCTGTTCCAGCGACCACAATCGCAGTCCCGGCGTGGGTCACACATGCTTCCCAATCGCCTGCCTTTTCAGCATCTGCCGACAGCTTCTCTGCTCCTTCAGCCTCCTCCAGCTGCTGCCAATCCTCCGTGTCCTGCTTCTTCGCCGCGATGTAGTCCTGCTTCGCGCCTGCCCAGTCGGCATTTCTGCTCTTTATCTTGGCTCTTTGGGTCAATGCGCCCTCGAAGCCTGGCTTAAGTGTGAGGACCTGATCGAAGTCCTTCTGGGCTTGGAGGTTTTTGCCAAGTGACAGATATGTTGCGCCTCGCTTGAAAAGTGTTAGGTAATTGCTTGGGTCCTTATGTATGGCTGCGTCAAAGTATGTGAGCGCATCGTGTGCCTTGCCCTTTGCTAGATTGGCATTGGCGCTCGCGATCAATTGTGATACTGGAGTGTCGGCAGGGATATCGACGGCGGCGTTCGCAAACGGCACAGTCGAGAAGCACAGGGCTCCAAGAGCCAGCGACGACAGTTGGAGTCGCATTGTGCCGGATGTCGACTGTGAATAGTGTAAGGTTGAGGTGTCGCAAGCGCAACAAAAGTTGTTGTTTGCAAGTCGACACTTGTTCGTTCGAGTTCACTTGCATGCATGAGCCGAACCAAACCCCGGACCCTTTGAGTCTAGCCGCATCTGGTTCGAGATCTTGTGAAAGCCGACTGTTGACGTAGTTCCGACGCGTACCTTATTCTCCTCAGGACTTGACCGATTACCCCGCCAGCCGGTCGAGCTACGGGTGCCCGTACGCCCTACCCGATTAGTCGGCTACTCCCGCCTATATACCGTACCTTACTTTAGATATCGTAGCTACGAGGCCGCTTTATATAAAATGTAGTAGTACTTATTCCTTTACTTTAGCTTTATATATTCTTTTATATACCTTTATATACGACTATTACTTTAATATTACTACCTACTAGAAGCTTCTTATACTATATAGGCTACGAGGTAGGCCTATAAAAGTTACTACTATAGCTAGCTAGCTCTTAGATTTTTTATTAACCTCTAATACTACTACC
>KZ107779.1:0-44151 GCA_000504365.2 Pseudocercospora pini-densiflorae CBS 125139 | reverse complement strand
AATATAGGTATATATATCTACGTTACCTAATATTATAGCTATCTACCTATAGTATTATAATCGTATCTATATCGGTTAATCGTAGAATATAGAAGGTATAAGTAACGCTAATCTTTAAGGCCTCGATATTATTAACTCTACGATAGTCTTTATAGCGCTTATAGTAGATATTCTACTCTCTTAGTCTTTGTTATAGTATTATTAGAGATATAGTATAGCTAGTCTCTCGTTCTAGGTATCGTATAATCTCTTTCTTTAAAGTACTATTATAAACCTACGTTATAACTTAAAGCTTCTAGGGCGATAGATCTATATATAGACCTATTATTACGAGTAGATAGCGAGTGTTTAGCGAGTGTAGAAGATGTAGAATAGTAGAAATGCGTATATAGGTTAGAAATTGAGTTAGAAAGTAGCATTGATCATATGGTCGATTTGGGCCTCCCTAGCCGAGCCGCCGGAATCAGCTCCGCAAATTCTGGACGACTTCGAGAATTTTTGGCCAAACGCTGTCTGCAGCATATCACACCGAAAATGGGAATCGAGATGGCATCCAACACCGCACCGGCTACATACAAACAGCCGAGCCGAAAGGGCAAGAAGGCATGGAGAAAAAATGTCGACATCACTGAGGTTCAATCCGGCTTGGACGAATTACGCACCGATATCATCCAAGGTGGACCTGTCAGTGAGAGGCCTGCAGATGAATTGTTCTTGACAGATGTGGCCGGAGACGCGGAGATTGAAAAGACGCAGCGAAAGCAGAAGAAGTTAAGGGTTGACGAGATCTTGGCGCAGCGAGACTCCAAGGTTGAAGCACTACAGCCTGGCCGCAAGAGGAAAGTGGAGGATCACAGTGGAAGCGGCATTGGTGGCAAGAGAGTGAAGGGCAATGGCGAATATGTTTCGCATCGAGAGTTGAGACGATTGAGGAACGTGGCAGATGGTGCTGGCATTGGAGTCCTCGCTGAAGAGCAGGCCTCGAATGATTTGTGGGGAGCGCCGGAAGCGCCACAAGAAGAGTACACCTTTCTGGAGAAGAAGAAGGACAAGGTCGCACCAAAGTCTTTGAAACAAGCTCCTAAGCCGCTCACTGCCAACGGAAAGGCCGTGGCAGCGGTGCTTAAGCCGAACGCTGGAAAGTCATACAACCCACTTCTGAATGACTGGTCGGCTCTGCTTGAGAAGGAGGGTCAGGCTGCTGTGGACGCTGAGAAGGCTAGGCTTGCAGCTGAAGCAGCACAAGTAGAGCGGGAGAGGAAGGCAGAGGAAGAGGCTGCAAGAGTGGAGGCGCTAGAAAAGGAAGAGTATGCGACCGACTATGAAAGCGCATGGGAGAGCGAGTGGGATGGTATAGCGAGCGAGGCCGAGCAGGAGAGCTTCACGCAGAAGCAGAAGAGTCGCAAGACACCAGCCGAGCGGAACAAGGCGAAAGCGAAGAAGGAGCGTGAGGCAAAAGAGAAGTGGGAGAAGAAGCAGAAAGAGCGGGACGCGCAAGAGAAGAGGATAAAAGAGATCGCTAAGCAGGTGTCTGCGAAAGACAAGCAGAAGCAGCTGGTGAAGCGTACTGTTGACATATCGTCTGAGTCGGAAGAGGATGAAGCATCGCAACTGGCCAAGCGGCGATTTGGAAAGCTGTCGGTGCCGGATGCGCCGGTAGAGGTGACTCTGCCGGAGGATCTGAACGACTCGCTGCGACGTCTGAAGCCGGAAGGCAGTCTGCTCACTGATCGATACCGGAACCTGTTGATCAACGGTAAGCTGGAGGTCAGGAAGAAGGTGGGGCAGGTCAAGAAGCCTCAACGACAACGGACGGAAAAGTGGACCTACAAGGACTTTAAATTGAAGTAGAGACTGTTCATCAAGTCTGACTGCAGACCATTGACGAGATATGGAGGACTCCTACCCGACCCCCAGACTGTCGATGAATCTATCGCTTCTTTGACGCTACATTCTTTTCCTGGCTGCTGTTCCCCTTTCAGAGATCCAAGATCCTCGTCTCAGCATTACATTGCTTGCCAAAGCAGTACGACGCAGTGATCGTCGATGGAGAAAGAAGCCATCACAATCAGTGCCGCCATGGTCCCGTGCCCTCGCTCCATCTCATCGGCGTACCGCCGTGCTCAACAGCAAAACAACGCTTGATATGGCTACGTTCCGCCATTGTAGGCACCGAAGTGACTCCCATCTCGTGAAGCTGTACGACGATCTGTCATATGTTAATGATCAAGCCTTTCTAAGCAGGTAATCTGATCTCACCTCGTCCCAAAACTTTTCGCCAACGCGCAGGACGTTGCTGGGCCCATTATCCTCGAAGCCGAGCGCGGCAAACAAAAACTCTGTGGGCAGACCGATCAGGCTTTGGTGCTTCTGATCAACAGAGTGCATCCATGTTGAGGCAGCATAGGGCGTGTGGGCAATGAAGATCGAGCCCTCACCGTAGTATGACGAGGCGTACTTGGCACGACTGGCACGATCGACCTGGAGCAAAGCGCGCGTGTCGGCGCCCAGGAACTGCTGGCCACGATGATAGCGGCTGAATGTGCGGCCACTATCTTCGCTCCCGATGCAGCCCAAATCACGTAGTCCTGGCGCCGCGGTAAATGTGAGGTCGTAGATCTCGTCGAAAAGTTCTTGTGGTAGCCTCTGCATGAGCTTACTGAGTTGGCGTGGCTGGCGTCGCTTGCCAGGAACGAGTTTGATGTTGGCCATCGTGGTATGCCGACTTGTCTGTGATGCGACCTGGTCGATGATGGGTGTGCGATGTTAAGCAAGCTATCAATGCCAAGACTTCCGAAACGGCTAGCAGACGTGCATAGGCAAGAACCCGTTCTTGCCTTCACTTTCACTGATCACACATCGGACTGCAGGAGATCAAAAAAGGAACTCAATTCATCAGGCGTTCCTACAGGCGACCAACTCCTCGAAACGAATCGCAATCACAAGCATGCTACCGCACCTACACCCTCACTTTCCCACCCCCATAATCTTCTCCTTCAAACCCACCTCTCCATCCTCCACAGGCGCCAAATTCCCCTTCGCCGGCCCCATAACACACTTTCCCCCAACCCCATCAAACCTACTCCCATGAACAGGACAGTCCCAACTCTTCTCCACAGAATTCCAGCACACGACGCCTTGCATATGTGGACATAGAGCACTGAATTTATGAACCTCCTTGCCGTCATGAGACTTGTATACCGCGATGGGAAGTTTGGTTGTAGGGTTGAGGACTCCACCAGTGCCGGGAGGAAGGTCTTCGATATCGGTGATATCGGAAGTTAAGTGTCGAGCGTATTGAGTGTTGATTTGGAGATCGTGGGATAAGATAGATTTGGCGGATTTGAGGAGGGAGAGTTTGCGGGAGGGGGTGTAGAGGGGGGTCCAGGGGTGGGCTAGAGGGATGTTTTGTTAGTCTGGTATGGACAAGGGGAGGGGAAGTGGGTAGAACTTACATTTCCCTTCGATTTCTGACGCAAGAATTTCTCCTGCGATTACGCCATGTGTAAGACCATTTCCTGAGTCTCCGGTTATGATCCAGGTGTGTTGGGTGCCTGGATCGAGACCTATGAATGCCATGTAGTCTGCTGGCTCGAAAACTTGACCGGACCAGGCGTAGTCGACTGTGCTGGCTTTGGTGAAACGTTCACGGACCCAGGTTTCGAGTTCGCGGAAACGGCCTGGGTTGGTGTCAGTAAGATCGAGAGAGTGACGAGAGTTTACTAACCGGTAGGGTCTTCTTGCCCAACCTTGTGGTCGCAGCCTCCGATGACGAGGTAGTCGTTCTCAGCATCAGCCTCCGTGAGACGAATGTACTTGTATACTTCGGCTTGGTCATACAAGAGGATATCTTCGACGTATCCCTGTGACAATTCTATCAGTGCTGTTTCATAATAGAGACAGTCGCCATCGACGAACCTTGGGCACTTTGATAGCAAGAGCATACGTTCTCATGTACTCCATCTCAGCAATGACACTCAGTTTCTGCAACGGAACACAAGTCGCCATGACAACATTCTTTGCAGTAACTGTATGTCCTTCAAAAGTCTTCACGTCCACTGAAGTCTTGCTGCCAATCGGACCGATTCCGAAGCCCTTCTCCTGTGTATCAGAGACTCGAGTGTGCGTGTAGCAGTGAAAGTTCGGCTGCTGCTTCAACCACTTCAGCAAAGCGTTGAGGTACTGAGTCGGATGAAAAGTGGCCTGATTGCTGAAGATGGCAGCGTCACGTTGATCAGGCTCTCCATCCCAGCCCTTGACCTTATAGCCCTGCTCGAATTTGGCGTCAATACCGTAGGCTGTGGCCTTTTCTACTTCCTGCTTCAGCTCTTCTATCTCTTCTTGGTGCTCCCTTGATTGCTTCTTGGTGTCGTATTGACTGATCTGAACCGCCGGAAGCTTGCGATATTCGCATTCGATATGATGTTTTTGAGCAATCTCACCAATGCGATCTATCGCCCATTGATGGCTTTCGGCGGCGGTCTTCGCTCCTGACTCACCATGTTTGGCGAGAATGTTGGCGTAGCCGTCATCCAGAGCACTAGCAAGATGGCCAGACGTCCTGCCCGTCTCTCCACTGAGGACATCCCGGGCTTCGAGCACGACAACATTGTAGCCACGGGTGACCAATTCGTAAGCAGTCTGAATGCCAGAGATTCCTGAGCCGACGATTGCAACATCTGTCTCGAGGTCACGGCTGAGCTTTGAGAATTCAGGTCGTTTGGAGTATGGTTCTGTATGTACCCAGACGGGCTCGGTGGCCCCAGAGGTGGCATCGAAGTACTTGGACTTGGACGGTTCCGCAGCTTGGGTAGCCATGTTTCGTCTCGTGGGCAGCACGATATCTGCCTGAGAGGACTTTTGTCGTTGAACAGCAGATGGAAGCTGAACTATTGGCTTCGACATGCACGTTGAGATGGTCCTGGTGGTAGAGACTCTCACGATAGACTTGAACCTGGCCGCGTACGAGAAGCGCGAGAGCAGCATTCTTCAGATGGGTTGACTGAAGGAATGCACAAAGGAAGGACTGGAGTGATAGTAAACTGCTGTGCTATGATTGGCGCCGTTTGCTCGCAGTAAACAACATGCATTCGTGACGACACTTTACGGTCATGCTTGCTCACCTTCAAGACGGTATTGACAAGCTCACACAACTCTTCCACAGTACTCCCAGCTGACTGACCGCTTGGATGCGAACACAACCCAGGGAAAGTCCGGATGACCATGCTATACAGTGCTTGTCGTTCAAGGGCCATGATCTGGAATGGCAGACTCCTGCCATAGGATAATATTTTCGTCCTCGTGCAATGCTCCTGATGCCTTCCGGATCCGTGTTTGTGCAACGTGGACGTGACAAAGACGTAAAGTTGACGTCCCTATTGGGCAGGAACATCTTGGCGGCAGTGCAGACCCTGTTGTGTCATCTGAGGTCGTCGTCTCCAATCGCTTGATGTTTCAGCGAACGTACGCTCCGGCGCGTAGAGGAAAATATGGCGCTGTAGATTCATCTCGATGATATCTTGTGAAGATGATGTTAACAGGATGCTGTCAAGTGTTATACTAAGTTTAGGTTCAGACGGAAGGACGGCAGCTGACCTAATCTAAGTAAATCCTTGCAAGGAGAAAGGACGCTTTCACTTCACTGCGTACAATCCTATTCCAAGCTGGCTCGTGAAAGTCAGCACCTAACAAGATGGCAAGTGAATGTCTCGCAATGCTCTCTAAGTTCACTCTGTCCCGTTTCAGTCTCTCGTGTTTCGAGGCTTCCAAATCCCAAACATCTCGGAAATCGAGTTCTCGGACATCGAGGTTCTGGAAAACTCAGAAAATGTACCCTTCAAAGTGTGAAGTTCTTATTTGCTTCCAATTTTCTTTAATATGACACGAATCTGGTGATTTTCTATACTACACGCTGGTCTTGATTGATATACTTATATCTCTTTGTTGGGGTCACATGTGAAAGACCATGCTAGATCAAACAGCGTGTCAACTCGGAGCTACAATCGCTGTTGCATTGCTATGCGCTTTGACGGAGAAGGGGCAGGCTACGGATGCAGCGGCGGCGTCGTGCTCCCGGCCAGCAGTGGCACAAGGGTGGGATGCGGCTGCAGGTGCAGAAACAACAACCGTCTTCGCGTTGACCGGCGATACGATCATCAATCGGCGCCTCTCGACGTTTCGGGCGCCAGGTGTTGATGATCTGTTCGACGTGATTCGTAAAGCCGACGCTGCTTTCACCAACCTGGAAACGTTGATTCACGATTTCACCCTTCCGGGAGCGTCGGAGGCTGGCGGGACGTACATGGGCTCACCGCGTTGGATTGTAGATGAATTGGACTGGGCCGGGTTCGACTTGTTGGGACTGGCAAACAATCACGTCAATAATTATGGTGTCGAGGGAATGCGTAGCACTGTGGCTGCGTTGTCCAGAAACACAAATCTTGTGTATGCGGGCGTGGGCGAGAATCTTGCGCTGGCCCGCAAACCTGGGTATCTGGATACAGCGAAAGGTAGGGTCGCGTTGATATCAGCGTCGTCGACGTTCCCGCCGCTCAGTATCGCCGGCGCGCAGCGTAAAGATATGACCGGCCGACCGGGCTTGAATCCGTTGCGTCACACAATAACGTATACCGTGCCCCAATCGACACACGACACCATCGCTACGCTGGGAGGGCACGTAAAACAGAACCTGGGCGGGATTGAATCGGCTCCGCTGGTCTTCCATGGTGCAGAATATGTCGTCGGCAACGAGATCAAGATCAGCTCCAAAGCAAACGAACGTGATATCAGGGAGTTGCAGGCAAGCGTGCGAGACGCCCGACAGCAATCGGATTGGGTGATCGTAAGCCTTCATGCGCACGAAGCAGCTGATCCAAGTGATCCGCGGATGCCGGCCGAATTCGTTATTGAGTCCGCGCGGGCTATGATCGACGCCGGTGCGGATGTGGTCGTGGGCCACGGTCCTCACATCTTGAAGGGCATTGAGGTGTACGAGGGCAAACCGATCTTCTACTCGCTCGGGAATTTCGTTTTCGAGAACGAACTCGTCGAGCTGCAGCCCGCAGACAGCTACGAGCTTCCGGGCCTGGATGGCGACTCATTGCCAAGCGACTATTACAACCAGCGCTCTAAGAACGACACGGAGTCGTTTCCGACCGGTCGTAGATACTGGCAGTCGGTGGTCGCACAAGTCGTATACGATGACAATCGTACATTACAGGAAGTGCGCCTACACCCGGTGTCGATGGGGTTCGGGCGACCGCGTCTCGGGCGTGGTCGACCTTATCCATCGCCGGCTAATGAGACCGAGCAGATCTTTAATGATCTGCAAGTCGCGTGCGCGCCCTTTGGTACTAGTGTTTCTTACGAGAACGGAGTCGGCAAGCTTTTGTGGATAGGATGACTTGGTGGACCATGACCTTGATAGTACATGTCTGCTTTCTTCCCAGAGTTCCCTTCGCCCTTCTCCCATTCGGGATCCTCGAGGATCGTATGCTTCGCGTTCGTTCCCATGGCGAACAGTTCAACGTCTCTACTTGCGAGACTCCGGACTGCGATGACTTTCCTGCAGGCGAGATCCATCTGTTGTACATTTCACACTACCGCTTTGACGGGAAGCTTGTGCACCTCTTCTCTATTGTTCATGTGTCTGGCGTGGGAAACGGCAACCGGTTTGGAGAGCCGCAGCGCTTCCTGCTGTGGCATCCTGTACCCATGTTGCGCGAGCAGGAAGAGATATTGAGGAGGCCGAGGCGTTAGAAGTTCCTGTACAGTGTGTTACCTGCGTCACTATACCTAGCACCTTGGTCAATATGAGAACAATATTGGAGAATCAGCGATCTATGCCATAAACCTGCACTTTCAGATTTGACAGCTTGATCGGCAGCCTCATTTCTGGCCATTCTTATATGGATTTGGACATTCGCGTCTCGACCGACCGTCTTTTGATATGATGAAGTTGGCGAGATGCTGTTAGATCGTACGGAGTTACATGAAGGTTGAATGATCTGGCTTGGCATGGGAGGACGGAAGCTATCCCTGATTTGTCTCTCACCCCTGCACGGAGCAACCTCCCACTAGGAAGGACGCCTCGGACGCGTCTTCGCTTTCACTTCACTGTGCACAGTGTACGATGGCAAGACTGGAAAACGAAAAATTGGAAAACGAATCTCAACCGCAGCACCACGTACTCATTGATAGACTTACTCTTGCATTCAGTCTCTTCATTGACGTAGGGTCTCCATCGCTCCGCAGACAAAAGCGCTGGACGCACCAGAGGGTCTCTCAATCCACAGACCCGTGCTGTTCGGATCATATCTCAAGCAATTTCAACAGTTCTCCGTTCTCCAAAAACTAATATCTCATCTGCTGGAAAGCGTGACGCACGCTTAACCTGCCCTCTGCCCGCAAGATCTCAAATGCCATGGCCTCTATTCCTGGCCTCATCCTCCGAGGACTCTCCAGTGTGTGCTGCGCTGGACGATGCGGCAACTGAAGTCCTGGATGTCGGTATCCGAACTGGATTCTGATCTGCAGCGTCCATTAGCTGCTGATGTTCTTAAAACGCAAATCCATACTTACCCGCTCAGGAGTACCGATGTTCACGTACTGAACTCGTTCGAAACCATCGAATGCCGAAGAGGAGTTTCTCCTGGTAAGAGAGTTCATCACCCACATCTCCCGAACGAGTGCTCTGTGTTCTGGAGCGACCGACTCGACCCACGTCAATGCCGCCAATCTGCTTTGCGCAAAAAAGAGTCCGCCGTAGTAAGACGCCGCAAACTGGGCTCGGCTTGCGCGATCGACCTGGAGCAGCGCGCGACTGTCTTTTCCGGCAAAGGGTGCGCCTTCATGGTTGCGAAAGACTTCGACAGTAGACGGTGCAAAGCGAGGCCCACCTCTTTGACGAGACTCGATATCACCCAAGTCTCTGACCCCGTCAGCCGCGCTGAAGGTCAGGTCGTAGATTGTGTCGTACAGCTCCTGTGGAAGTGTGGCGAGTCCTTTGCGGAGGTCTTCGGCGCTGAGTGGTGAATACTGTGTGAT
Source organism: Pseudocercospora pini-densiflorae CBS 125139 (assembly GCA_000504365.2). Classification (NCBI taxonomy): domain Eukaryota; kingdom Fungi; phylum Ascomycota; class Dothideomycetes; order Mycosphaerellales; family Mycosphaerellaceae; genus Pseudocercospora; species Pseudocercospora pini-densiflorae. The sequence goes on along the minus strand of KZ107779.1, from coordinate 35,106 downwards.
CAAGACCGGCGCCGACCATTTAATTCTGGGACCTGACATCGCTTGATACGCCTTGTACTTAGACGTGTCTGACATGGCTTCGTCTTGAATCTCCGGTGTCGAGTGGTCAAGTGCAATTTGCAAGGCAGGTCTTGAGCTTCAAACACACGGCCCGCATTAAGCGAGCAAGCGCTGACGTGGTCAGAGCTCTTGCATGTGATCGAGCTGGACCTGCAACCACACTGGCCCCTCGAGCCTCAAGCTAAGAGGACGTCTTACTTATCCGACAGTATGACTATGCGTAGGATACTCACGTCGAACATTCGCAAAAAGTTGTATTCACAACAAGGCTTAGCGAAGGCCTACATACGTAGAACAAACAGCACTACATCATGGCTATCAATCACACGCAATCACAGCCACTCGACATCTTCACAGCGCTCATCTAGGTGATTTTAAAGGTCCACAAAATGGCGTCTTCAATCCTTCTACCCAAGATCACAACAACCGCAACACACACAGCTTACTATCATGCCAGGCGGAAACGAATGGTACGTCAACGGTGTGCAAGTCCCCGATGCAGACGTGGTACGTAGGCCGAGCGGATACGTGGTAAGTTCTCTCCGCTGTTCCAACACGAAGTACACCGCTTACGGAGCCCTCAAGCCCTTCCAAAGCGTAGTGGGATACAGCGACGGCTTCTCTGGCGGCCGTCCTGCATGGCCCCAAGTCCAAGCAGGCGGAGCTTCAGGTCACCCCGGGCCTTCGTGGTCCTCTTCCAGACCTGGGTATATCTTTCCTAATCAGCAGTATGCCTATGATTGGGGAGGTAGTGGTTGGCGAAAGGATTTCTCGGAAATGTGGTAGCTCAACGACCGGCAGATGGATCTGAGGGAAAAGAAAAAGTTCTTCGGCTGATAACAGCGGCGTTCGCGATTAATTCATAATGTTTCTGTCCAGTGCTCTGTCGATCAGGCTGAGATCACTGCGCCTGTTTCGCTGCGCTCGTCCGAGTCAAAAATCACTGAATCATTGAAGCAAATGCCTTCCCTCCCTGCTGCGCCATAAATTTGCTCGTAACCCTTGGAAATGTAATGCATGAATTCATGAAGTCGAGTCCGTCTGTGAATACACTCCACCAACGAAGGAGTGAAGACTCCTGCAGCTCTGTATATCAGTCAGCCCTGAACGTTCATTTCGATCCGAGTCGCAAAGTACTCACCTCTCAGCAGACTCCGCATATCACATATCAAGCCTCGCCAGCAGCGCAGCAACATGGTCACCCTTCCCAACCCAACTCGGCTTACTCTCTAGAATCCAAAAGTCAGCATCATCCCCAAGTCCCACTTCATATCACAACTCACCATCAACTCGAAACTTAACCTGAATCTCCGGCAACGCAACACCCTTGGGCAACAGCTTCTCCATCTCCGCCTCAAACTTCCACAGTTCCTTGAATCCGTCTTTCTTGGAACTCAGATACGCAGCATAGCTTCCCGTTCCATAAGGTGGCATGGTCAACAGGTATGAGATATTGGTGATGAGTTTCAGGTGCTGGGGTTCAACGGCGAGAACCCATTTACGGAGGACTTGGAGGTCGGATACTGTGATTTCGAGGTTTGGGAAGTAGGTTTTGGCGTAGGTGGATCGTGTCGCGCGGGAGATATGGAGGAGGGATGGGAGCTTGGTGGTGAGCTGCAAGTCGAGGTTGTTAGTGGGTGGTGTTTCGAAGGTGTGGAGGTATATGATGTCGAAGATCTCTTGGGGCATGCTGCGGACGAGGCGCGCAAGGGGTGGTAGGGGTTGTTCGGGTTCCATAGTGTTGATTGGAAGGTTTGGTGGTGTTGATGAAGTGGTCGTTGTTTGACTTACTGATGTTGTCATGAGGGCGAGGGTGCTGTAACGAAAGTGAAGACCGCAAGTGAGTCGCTTCACGAGGACCCTGCATGTAAAGCTGCATTCCCGCGTTTGCATGTGAAAGTGACGCAGGGATGATCGAGTCGCACATGCAAGTGCACGGACGCTTTCCGGTCCCGCCGCTTGTCGTAGATACTTTTCAGCATGCCTCGACTTCAACTTCCACATCCGAACATTCAACACCGACATCCATTCAAGATGACCCCGGATACCAGCAAGAAAGCGGCCGTCCCACCGCAGTCCCTCAACGCCGAAGCCCTCCGTCGAGGCCTCAAGCGTCTACCACAAGAGCTTTTCGACGTCATCCATGACCTGACCTTCACAGTCAATCCTGGACTTAGAGACCTCGGTATGATCATTCCAGGAGGGAAGGTCACGGGTACCAATGTCGCCAACTTCGAAGGGCTCCCATGGCACGGCCACATGAAAGACCTGCGTCGCGCCGAGCCTGGTGCACCATTCGTTGGCTCTGACACCTGCTCGCTACTCCAAGTCAACAAATTCACTCGCGCGAAAGTCGCTGCCTCGTACTATGACGGTGTGTTCTTGGCTCGTTCATCATTGACCGCCATGACCTGGTTCAGCTCTCTGAGTGCAGAACACCAACGAATGGTCCGAGTTCTGTACGTGAGTGGCGAGAAACACTCGAGGAAAGTGCGCCGCTACGGGTTAGAAGATGCCCAGAGAGTCATCTTTGGTGGCTGGGAATCGGTAAGCAAGATGACACGGTTGCAGAAATGGTACACAGAAGACTGACCTTGTGGACAGATCGTGCGCTCGATCAAGGAGTTGGAGGACCTCGATGCACCAACAGGCTCGGATTACTTCGAGGGGAAGTACGGAGCAACGAGAGACTTGCCGCTGATGCGCTGCACCGGATATTTACAGTATCAGTTCGGCAATTCTTGCTACCGCTGGACACTCACGTGGCCATATCCTGCTCACCTCAAACCTATGGACATCGCCATCACAGAGCTTGAGCTTGAGTTCGAGGGCATCGGCATCAGCAATGGCAAGCCGGTGTTCGGGCCTCCTGAACCACCTGAGCCGGGCTATCCTCAAATGCTTGGCTGGGCGTGAGGAAGAAATCCGTGTACTGACATTATCCGCAGGGAAGGAAGTTCTGATTGAAGATGATAACGGTCATACTTTGCAACTGGGGAGGGGCGTTGCATGCGATTTGCGTTCGAAATAATGGCTCTGTCGTGTTGCGCCAGCCGCAGAATCGACATTGGAGCAGCGGCAGTGGTTTCATTCGATGCTTTGGCTCGGAAAGGCGTCTGCGAGTAATCGGTGCTTTTACTTTCTGCCTTGGAAAGATGTTCGCGAAAATTTGGTGCATTCAGAGCTCTTGTTTTGGCTCGACAAAGGCGTTCGCGAGTAGTCGGTGCTTTTATTGCTTTCGAAGGAAGAACAAGCACTCTGGGTCCAGGCTTAAGCATAATCCATCTCAGATGCAACGCAGCCATAGCATGCTATTCAAGGGATGAAATGCCCGTCGTCGTGGTTCCAAAGTCCACAGCGTTGCCGAGTCCAGCATCTTCGTAGCACCCGATGAGAAATGCTCCGGCTGGTAACCACTAGGAGTTCTGGGTGCACACATGCCATCACCTTGTGACAATTCGACATGAGAGCCGGCTTCACTTCGAGACTTTTCTCATTCATGTCCATGCTACCTCGCAACCATATATACAAGTCCTCATTGCTTTTCATGATGAAAGAAGCAGAATCAGATGCATCATGCATCATCTATGTAGCGCCCCAACGCCAACGCTATGCACCTTCAACCCAGCGATGCTGAAATCAGAAATCTACTCGTCCTCTTCGACTTCCGCAGTCTGTAGAAAGGTTAGCATATAGTCACAATGTGCTCAAGTGATAGTGTCACTTACGTTGTCATGGAAGTCGCGACCCTCCTTGGTCTCAACAATGACACCAGCGCGGATCACGAAGTCACCGAAACGTTCACCCTCCTTGCGCTCGAGCGAGTATCTCTTCAGCAGCGGCTTCATGATAGCCAAGATCTCGTCCTCCTTGATGCTGCTTCTGTACAGCTTGTTGAGGCGGTTACCGTGGTATCCACCTCCAAGGTACATGTTGTAAGCACCGAAGGCCTTTCCAACGAAAGCGACTTCGGCCAACCACGGTCGTGCGCATCCGTTAGGGCAACCAGTCATACGCATGACAATGCTGCTCTGGGCAAGACCGTTCTCCTCAAGAGTGCCTTCAAGCTTGGTGATGAGCTCTGGAAGGTAGCGCTCTGACTCAGCCATGGCAAGACCACATGTTGGGAAGGCAACACAAGCGGACGAGGAGAGTCGTAGACCAGAGAAGTTTGTGTTGTCAAGCTTGTACTTGGCAAGCATCTCCTTCATCTTAGGCAGCTCTTCATCCGTGACGTTCGAGAGTATTAAGTGCTGGTTACCAGTGAGACGGAACTCTCCCTTGTGGTGCTGAGCAATCTCGCGAAGACCAGTCTTCATCTTGAAGTCTGCAGTGTCCTCAATGCGACCATTCTCGATGAAGAGTGTGAAATGGTTGAGTCCATTCTCGTCCTTGAGCCAGCCAAAGCTATCCACGTTCGACTCGAACTTGAATGGCTGTGGTTCTTGGAAGGTGCTTCCCCACAGCTTCTCAACTTCGGCGCGGAAGACCTCGACACTCATGTCGTCAATCGTGTACTTCAGACGAGCGTGTTTACGGTTCTTGCGGTCACCGTTGTCGCGCTGGACAAGCATGATCTTCTCGCAGACGATGTGAACTTCTTCCTTGTCGACATATCCAAACATGCGGCCAATCTGAGGGTAGGTCTTCTTCATGTTGTGAGTAGCACCCATGCCACCACCAGCAAGAACGTTGAAGCCCTTCAAGCCGCCATTGGAGTCGCGAATTGCGATGAGACCGATATCATGGGCATAGACATCAGTATCGTTATGCGGTGGAACGGCAATGGTGATCTTGAACTTTCGTGGCAGGTAAGTTGGTCCGTAGAGAGGCTCGAAGTCCTGGACAGCGTCGCCGGCAACCTGTGTATCCTTCTCGCCATCCATGCCCTTGAGCCAGATTTCGTGGTATGCGGTAGTGCTTGGGAGAAGATGGTCCGAGATGCGCTGGGCGACAGCATGTGACTCCTTGTGCAGGTTGCTCATGGTTGGCAGCGACGAGCACATAACGTTTCGGTTGACATCACCACAGGCTGCAATGGTAGTCATGAGTGACCGGTTGATGGCCTGCATAGCAGGCTTCAGCTTCGCCTTTACGACACCGTGAAACTGGAATGTTTGTCGGGTGGTGAGCTTCATGGTCTCGTTGCCCAAGCTTGAGGCAATGTCGTCCATCTGCACCCATTGTTTTGGAGTCGCGACACCACCTGGAAGTCTGCATCGAATCATGAAGCTGTAGGCAGGCTCAAGACCTTGTGCTTTGCGCTCGTCACGCAAATCACGGTCATCCTGCATGTATGTGCCGTGGAACTTGGTGAGCTGCTGATCTGCAGCACTGATCGCACCAGTGGACGGATCCTCAAGACCTTCCACAATAGTTCCGCGAAGGTAGTTGGACCCAATCTTGATGTCTTCGTTGGTCATTGGCGGTGGCTCCTCTGGAAGGCCTTCAACGTTGCCCACGCCAAGAATGTCCCAAAGCTTTGGCTCCCACTCCTCGTAGCCGGTCTGGTATCCATCAGGATCTTGATCATCACCAAGACCGCAATCAACCAGCTGCTCAGCACCAAGTGCAGCGAGACGAGCGTGAAGGTCTTTGCCAGGCTTGTTGTAGTAGTGCTTGTCCTCCTTGCGTGGCCAGTAGTGCGAGTCTCCAAGGGCGAAGACAGCATACTTGACGCCTGCAAGATCCAGGTCGGTAGAGTTCTTCACACCCTCCCAGAAGTTGCGACCATTCTGTGGGAACTCTCCTTGACCAGCAGTTGAAGAGATAAGAACGACGTTCTCCTCATTTCCAAGGTCCTCAAGCGGGTAGTCGTCCATGGCCATCACCATAGTCTTCAGACCACGAGCCTTGCCACGATTCGCCAGTCTCTTGGCGAGGTTCTCGGCGTTGCCGTTGTCGGAGGCAAAGAGGACTGTCATAGGTGCACCCTGTAGACCCTCAAGCAGAGCCTCGTACGCATCCTTGGCCTTGCGCTTCTGCACTTTGCGCACCTCCGAGCCATATGACTCCGAGAGGTTTGCGTGGAACTGTGGGTGACGCTTCATGAGTTGGGTGAGGTAGTTGTCTCTTTTCAAGAATGCCTTGAGCTCCTCCTTGATGCGTTCAGAATCAAGCTTGAATGTCTCCTCACCGCGGTCCTCAGCCTTAGGATCCCATCTGTACAGTGGCCAGTATCCAAGGTCCACAGCCTTCTTGGTCTCTTGGAGCACGGTGATTGGATTTTCATTTTCGTGGTTGTAAGGCAGGTAGGCAAGGACAACTGACGGGCCGTTGAAAGATTCGGCCTCCATCATTGCTTGCAGCACTTGAGTGTAGCTGCTGTACACAGCGGTGCTGGCCACGTATGCATTGCCAAAGTTCATGGCGTAAAGTCCGATGTCCTTCTTTCTTCGTGCAGCATCGGCAGCTGCACGCTCGCTGTACGGTGTCGAGTCGATGATAAGCATGTTGATGTTTTCGCCGCTTGCAAGAACGTGATGGACACCGCTGTTGCCCAAGTCGTATGCCCAAGCATCGCTGCCAACAAGCCATTGAGATTCTTGGAAGAATAGTCCCTTTGAGCTGAGCAGCTTGGCAGCAGCTGGCGAGCCGTCGTGTTGCAGACGAGACAGGACTTCCGGAGCAACCTTGTTGGCCTTGTCAGCATTGCCTGACTCCAATGCCCACTGAGACAGCCACTTAAGAGGGGCGTCTGTAGCAAAGTCTCTGCTCTTCGCCGCGGCCTGAACTTCAGATACAAATCGCTTCCTATGCTCTTTCCTGGCCAGAAGCGAGCCAAAGCCGAACTCTGGGCTTGCCTTGATCGTGTCGCTGATGCCTGCGTTACTCGACTTGAGAGCATTCGCGATGTATAACCGTTGTCCAAAGAGCTGATCCAAGATCTTCATGTATGCATTTTCCAATGCAGGCTGCTTGACCTGCAGCTCCGGCTTCGCTGGACCGTCGTGCGCACCAATTTCGAGGTTTTGGATGGGGCTCTTCGAGATGAGATTCTGGAAAATGCCGCTCAGGGCCTGGGTGACAGTTGTGTACTCGATATATCCAAGCTGATATCCAACAATGAGTGGAGATGCACCTGAAGCGCTCGCCTTGAGAGACATGAGCAGATCCAACAGGATCGGTCCCCATTTCGTGGTCTTTCTCTTGATCTGCTCGAGAACAGCTATTCTCTTGACGGACTTCGGCAGACTGCTGGCCAGTCGCTCTGCGAGCCAAGGTCGGTAGAGAACAGGTGTGATTAAGCCGACTCCAGAAAAGAAGTCGGCCTTGGTAGCTGCGTCAAATTCCGCGCTGAAAAGTCCTGGGTCACTTCCGAAAAGGAAGAGGACATTCTCGGCATTTGGTGGTCCGGTGTAGTTGAAAGCGCTGTACTTTCGTCCAGTCCTGGCCTCGATTTGTTCCCAAATATTGGCACAGATGGTATCGATCTCCTCAGATCTCACCGGCTTTGGCTGCGAGTCAACCGTAGTGGCTGATTCGGCCTCAGATGCGCCTGAGCTGCTGTTCTTTCGCTCTGATGAAGACGAAGAAGCCGAAGAGGCGTCCTGAGCTCCAGATTCAGCGTTTGCAGCTGCGTCCTTTGCGGCTGGTGCTGTCTTTCCACCCAACTCGAGACCGCTGACCTTGGGTGCAAGATCCTCGTTGACATAGATGCCAGTCTCCTCGCTCTTCGTCGCCTGGAATTGCTTTGCAACATCCACGTTCAAAGCCTCAGCCACCAACTCGCGGCTTTCACCGGCGATGGGCTGGTCCTGCTTGCTGTTTGCGACATCAAAGAAGTGGACCACTCCCTTGCCCGACCTGATCGCTAGGGCATGTGCTGTAATTGCGAGATCTTGTGCCTCTTGCAAGGTGGTACTCTGAAGGAACGAGAAGCCGGTGTTTCGGATGCTCAAGATATCGCCATAATCTGGATATCCGCTTGGGTGTAGGCTGACGTGGATGACTACGGGATACTGTGCCAAGCGGTAAAGGTGCGGTATGCTTCTAACCAGCACATCGCTGCTTGTAGTAATAGTGGTGATCTTGCCACTTCGCACCCTCGAGTATACGTCGAGTAACGGGTCATTATTGTGACGGACTGAGAGGACCTCAGGCACAGATGAGGATATTATGCTCGAGGCTTTGTTGCCAGCATACTGCTTAAGGAATTTCGAGAATTCGGATTCTTGGGCGAGCGAGGGTTGGACGGATACAATGGCGTCGGAGGAGAGGTAGGCGACGCGGGCGACTATATCGAAGCATTGTCAACATTCTGTAGCACTCTGGTATATCACTGTCGTCGGCTGGGTCGTCGGCCGGCACGCCGCATTGAAGATCCTGCTCGAGGTGGAAGTGGCAGTGGGGCATGGGAGCTGGCTTACCTGCCTCGCCTGCAGTCAGGACGTTCGCCATATTGGAGGATGAGTGAGAGGGAGGACAGAAATTGTTATTGCATCCTCACCAGAAGTTGTATGAGGGTGTAGTCCAACTGTCGGTGGCGGAAAACAACTAGAGATTTGCAGGTCGTCTGGTCATCCAAAATGCTCTAAGACACGACCGAGAGCGGGATCGGCACAAATTTCGTCGGCTTTTCACTCACAATGGTTACTAATGCTGCATGTGATTGGATCAACGCGCATCAAGTCGATTGCGTGCTTTATGTCCAGCATGGCTGAGCAGCATGAAGTTTGTGGATTATTTCGCTTTGTCTCAGCGCGAGCTCTGGATCCAGCATTCGACAGCTCACCCACAGCATGGACATCCGCCTTTGTGGACTCTTCACATTCGTGGTCAGAGTGCCACCGAGAAACGGATTTCTTCTTTGTTCTGGCCAGTCTCGAGCATCAATATTCGCGAGCACGAGTAACTCCCGTCGATATTGCTTGAAACGTACGAAATAGTCGTCTCTACGACACCTGCTTACTCCACAGATGTCCAGTTTAGCCGGTCAGTAATCATGAGAGACAGCCCTACCGGGGTGCTGGTCGATGTGGAGAATCCTGGCATGGCCAACCCTACGATACCCGCTATGCTTCCGCTCAAGCGTCAACATTGCTTCCAATAGCGCTGTGCCAAGTTTGGTGCGTTGAACAAGTCGCAGCCTGATTGATGATGGAGGTGTCCGGCAGGGTTCTTGAGCGTGTGTCCTTGCGTGCATCCAGCTCTGGCGCAGTATCTCTCCAGCAATATACCTCTCGGGCTCATTTCAAGCGAGCCTCGTGCTCGTGTCGAGGTTTCACGTACCGGCACGGTCGCCATTGATGGTGGTTCAACGACTTGCTGCACTGCTTCATCAGACAGCAGTGTGACAACTTGAGAGCGATGCGTATAAAGATTACAAAATTCAAGGTCCAGGAATTATGATGGTGGAGAGGTTGCATTTGTCTCCAAAGTCACCAGATCTATCAAGCTCTACGATCAACAAACACGCCTTGTGGTCTCGCTTTGCAACCAGTCCAACTTGTCGACAGGTACATCCAACAATCAAATATTCGCCTCGCCATAATGCGGAAACCCAGCAAAAACCCCCAGAGAATGCTCTCAATCCTAGGCCGCCTTTCTTCCTCGCCCACGTCCTCTACCACCACGGAGCCATTCCATCGTTCGACTTCTCCCTGACCCATACTCCACTTCATTAGAAGTCTCGGGTTCATACTCAGGATCCGATTCCTCCTCCACCACTGGCTGCTCCCCTCCAACATCCATAACACCACCAGAGTCGAAATGCTCAACATTTGAGGGCCCAGCATCCACTTCATCCTCAACAACAGGACTCAAACTCCTCTTTCTTTTGCCCCGCTTCTTCTTCCTTCCCCCATTATCACCACTTTCACCCTCAACAACTCCTTCACCCTTCTTCCCCTGCTCCATAATCCTCTTCTTAACCAAATTGCAATCATTATTACTAACCTTCCGTTTATCATAATTCTCCGGATGTCCCACAAACCCCTTAACCCCTCTCCCATCCACAACATCCATAACAATCCTTTTGTTAGCCCTCAACATTCCACAAATCTTCTCAATTCTCTCTTCAAAATCTAGGCGAGTATTTTCGCTATAGCCGGAAGAATCTCCTGAAGCGCCGTAGAAAGGATTTGAAGTGCCGGCGTGGAAGGCGAGGGTTTCTGCGAATAGGCCTCGCAAGCGAGCGGTCATCATTTCGGAGGAGTAGGGTTCGTCCATGGTTGCTTTTTGGTTGAAGGTGATTTGTTGGCGTTGGGCCCAGCTGATGTCTGGTTGGCCTTGGTGGCCGATGCCGCCGGGGACGACGGTGTTGATGGCGTCGAGGAAGCGTTGGATGTATTCGTCTTCACGTTGACGGATGCTTTCGAGATCGGACGGGGAGATTTGTGGGCCTTTGCCGAGGATGGAGTTGCAGATGAGTCGTTTGGCGACCTCCTGGTTGGGCACGCTGGGATCGAGGTAGAACGTTACTGGTTTGGCATTGTGGCGGATGAATTTCTCTGCGCATCGGTTGCATCGGTCAGGCTGGATGGATTTCTTGAAAGCTTTGCCGCACTCTGTGCATTCGACTGAGTATTTGTAAGTGATCGGGTCAGGCACCAAGCGACCTCTTCCTTTCTTGCGTCTGGACTGCGGTTCCGGAGAGAAGGTGGGCTCGGGAGAGAAGGCCGACAGGGAGTCTCGTGCATTTCGCATCTCGGGACTTGCGGACATATCAAGGTGAGATGAAGCTTGGTGAGGCGAATGGTATTGACCTTGATAGGCTTGATACATATTGCGCTCAGGCAATTGTGTTGGAGTATAAGTCAAGTGTTGAGCGCCGTGAAATACATCCGGAGAGTTGAGCAGGTTTATGCCTCCATGAGATGCAATGTGGTCCGAGCCATCTGTGTTGTCATTCATGCTATCTTGCGCGCTTCCAAGATCTGACCTTGCATGCTGTGGTCGATCTGCTAGATCAGATCCAACAGGAGGAACAAAGTAAGGTGCTTGACCAGATCTCGAGTCTTGATAGATCGACTGCTGCTGAGTAAAGGCCGGAGTATGCTGTGTGTATCCACCCGGTATCTGATCTGGAAACAAAGTCGGATGGTCTTCATGGACCGTGGTGAGCTGCTGCTGGCCGTCGGGGAGCCATTGGTTGTCTATCGTCTCTGATACAGCATCGTCGGAGAAACCATACGCGTGTGGCTGCGGATGTAGAGACAGAAATTGCGGCGCGACTGTGCTCGGTCTTGGCTCGAGCGGCAATGGTGTATACTCTTCCGTTGATGGTCGCGCATCTTCGAGGCTGGTACCGAAGCTGTACAAATTTCGTTGTTGCTGTGGTCCGGATTCGTCATCAACTTGGCCAGCATTCTCCATCTGACGAATGTGATGCTCGTTGCCGGTGTGGTTAGCTTCCAGGCCCTGCTCATCTTCCGCAGTAGAGGACCACTGATCGTTGATAAATTCCCAGGGAGACCCCTCGAGGCCATACAGGTCGCGTGCTGGATCAGGGTTACCGTCCATTATGGCTTTTGTAGGGCAGGACAGCTATGCCGATGGAGCAATATCGATCACTGACTATATCTGACACTGGTAGGTTACTGTCAAGCTGAAGCTTTCTGATGCTGTATTCCCGAATGAGCGATGGAAACGATCGTGTGCGGAACGCGCAGCACGGCCATAACATCGCCATGAATAGCAATCGAAGCAGCATTCAATAGATCCGGAGACCAATGATTTGTTTGCCAAGACAGGTGATTGCAATGAATGATGCGACTTCCACCACGCTCGCCAGTCCGCTCGGGCAGAGTCGCCTTGGGAAGAATAGCAGGTGGATGGAGCCTAATGGTAGTCAGGCTCAGTGCACAAAGCCGAAGGCTCGCGGTCGTCCCCAAGTCAGGCTGTGCATACGCTCGGGCTGAGCGTGTACTTCATGTAGGCTTATGCCGGCTGTAGATGGCAATCAGAAATGTTGACGTCACGCTCCTGTCTTCGTGCTCTCGTGTTCGCAGACAAGCATCGGTCGAATGTGCTTGCTGGAGGCATTCTTGGAATCCATTGATAGGCGCAGTCGTCCAACGTGACTCGCGCTGAACATTGTCTCCAGGCTGCCAATTGCCACCAGTTCGTCGTCTCGTAGAAGGTGCAAAAGCGTTCATCAAATCATCATGTCTGAGTCCCAGCAACATCATAGCCAGGCAAAGTTCTCAATCTCGTCACCAACCACCTCCCACTAATCTTCCTGAACTCAAGCGTACTGACAGCCGGCCTAATCAGTCCCCCTGGAATCCCAAGAGTTTCCGTACTCATCATAACCCTCGCAACACAAGCCGTTTCATCGAGAGCCGTGCATGTAACATCAAGGACCTTGTTAGAATAATCTGGAGCACCGATTGCCATTTCCTGATGGAAGCGAATATGTTCTTCTTTGGTTTGGGGGCGATGGATGCCTTTCTCTTGTTTCTTGGCGGAGGGCAAAAATGATGCGGAGTCGAAGCGACCTGCTGGGTCATTGCGAAATTGAGGAGCTAAGAGTGTCCAGGGTTCTGTGGATGGATTGAAGTTTCTGTCATTCACTGCTTGCATTATGCTTTTTGTGATGTGTTCAAGATATCGTGCTGTCGCTGACGAAGCTGCGTCTGTTGGCACGTAGTCTGCGGTCATGTTGGAGGCCAGCGCATTGAGTGTCTTTTCGGCGTGATCATGACTCAGATGATCTTGTCGGTCAAATTGTGGCAACTGTATGCAACTTGAGAAAGGAAGGAAAGTAGGTATGAGGAAGAGTTTAGAGTTGCGTTGCGACCGGGATCCGGCTTGGCAGCGTTGACGCTCAGCGGTCTTAAGCAACTTCATGACAATAACTCCATTCCTGGGTATATCTCTAACAAAACGCCCAACACCTCGCTAAAGTGACTGACAAGAACAATACGGCAGACCCGTTACTACCAATTCCACGTTCTCGCGCTTGCAGAGAACACAGGAGGTTTCCATATCAGCTTTTCCGGGTCGATGTATCTTCTCGGCTTCATCTTCTCCTTCTCCTTCCTCTTCTCTCTCTGCTTGATGGCCGCCTCCGTCAAGACGATGACATGATTCTTATTGCTGTACCGCAGCATGTTGGCGTTCTGGAGTGTATGCAAGACATCGTTGGTGGTCATGGCAAGCGTGGCTCCGATGTCCTCCACCGAGATGAAAGCAGATGATCCTGGGTTCTCGCTCTCGCGTTCCAATAGCAACTCAACGATGACTTCCTGCCAATATGCGCGATAGCCTAAGAGTCCCAGATCTGAAAGAGGTTTCTCTGGAGATCCAAGTTTGCCCTCGATCTTGCTCAGCTCATATGAGAATTGGATCAAAAGAGCGCCGTAGCCTTTCCTCTGGAATTGAGGAAGCGTAAGGATACATGCAACGTTGTACCCTTCTGCACTTTCTTTCTCCTTTGAGAAGTAGCCGATCAAATGATGACCCTGATCATCTGCAGTTGTCATGCAGTAGAACAGGAACGGGTCGACATCATAGTAGAGTGTCTTGTGATCAAGGAAAAGCTTCGAGAGCAAACAGAGATTGCGACACCAGGTTCGTTGTCTTCTTCCATCGATCTCGAAGAATGAAACATTCTCGTCGCGATAGATTTCGTTGCCGGGAGGGTGATGCAATGTACACTTCTTGCGATGTCGACCGAACTGAAATTGCGACCCAAAGTATGACAGGCAGAATTCGCAGATGTAGACCATGTCCACATCCGTGAATTCAGCAGGGTATGGCGAAAAGTACCAGGGCTCAATCTCGCTGTCACCCATTTGCACACGCTCCAGATTCCGAACTCTGCTAATTTCGGTCTGGTTCTGTGTCATACTTCCGCCAGTTCTGAGCTTCTCGATTTCTTCTTCACGGGAATATGGGACGCTATCAGGTGCTGCTTTAGCGGCTGCTGCGGCTTCCTGCACATCGACAATGTCCATGGTAGACTCATCATCGGGTCCAAGTGTGCCATCGAGAGATTCTGTAGCAATGACGGCCACTGAGGGATCTCTGTTCTCTTTACCGCCGCTCTGCGAGACTTGCCTACTTAGTTTGCCGGCAAGATCACCAGGGATTTCAGAGGCTTCTCGAGTAACAGTGCCACTTCTTGGTCGTTTCTGGCCAGCCTTTGTGGATCCGGTCTTGGTGTTCTTAGAATCTGTTTTCGACTGAGTCTGCTTTTGCTTAGACTTGTTGTCGGGCTTTTCTGGCACAGGCCATTCGACATCTTGTGTGAGGTCAAGACGCTCTGCCGGCACCCATTCGTCCAAACGTTTGTTGAAGTCTTGGTAGTGAACATAGAAGGTAGGTCTTCCTTTTCTTGTCTGCATAGACAGAATTTCTGCTTTGCGTTTCTCGCCATCCTACAGAGCGTTAGTGAAGCTCATCGGGACGTTCCTCGATCGTTGTTGAAAACGATCAAATCTGGCCAGGCCCAAGTCTTGATGCTGGCGTTCAAGCCGACCAGGTTCGCAAGCTGCAAGACGCGCTCGAGCAACGTACCTTTTCAACCATAGCCTTCGTGCCAATTCTGCAAAACATCTGTCAGTAACTGTATAAAGTAGGTCTCTCTCCACAGTATGCAGTGGTAATATCGCGACATACCTCAGCGTAGAAAGCGTCGCCATGCCTCGTTCTGCTTTGACATCGTCTGCGCCGTTCGCGCCATTTTTGCCATCATCTCGCGCCATATTGGAGCTCGCTGAGACGATGTCGGAAGTTTTGCGAGTTTTGAAGATGTTGTGTATTTTTGGTGATGAATTCGACGTTCTCGTCGTTGCGACGCTGAGGTCTGAATGCGACCGGCGCCACAACTGTGGCTGGACTGGACCCTCGAAGCTAAAAAGTTCCAGGTCTTCAACCTCAAGAAATCTTCCAGTCAATTCAAATGCTATGATGCTGCAGTGCTGATGTCTCGACCAGGCGCCGGACAGCTGAGCAGCAACTGGAAGAAGTTGCAGGAAAAGTTGAAAGCCGAGAAGAAGGCAGAAGGTGCAGGCAACGGCGCAAAGCGCAAAAGAGAAGAACCCAAGAAGAGCAAGACAGCATCGAATGGATTCAAGAAGGCGAGACTTTCGGGAGCAAATGCTATACTCGGGGACAAGAAGCGTAAGATGGGCGGCTATCTCTCAACAAATGCTGCAAGCGAAGACGCAAGCAGCGCCTCGAAAACTCAAAGTCTGATCAAAGACCACGACATTGCGCCAGCAGACATATCCGCAGCATATGGAGCAGCAGCACCTGCTAAGCGAACTTCCGAAGACGAAATCAACGGAGGCCTACATCCTACCAGGAAGATCGGCAAATATGTGTCCCTCGACTGCGAAATGGTCGGTACAGGTCCACCACCACATCTCGACAACATTCTCGCCCGAGCCTCACTCGTCAACTTCCACGGCGAACAAATCTACGACTCATACGTACAACCTCCACCAGGTGTCAAAGTCGAAGACTATCGCACATATGTCTCAGGCATAAAACCACACCACTTAAAACCGGGATATGCACGCACGTTCAAAGAAGTACAGAAAGATGTAGCAGATATTCTAGAAGGTCGAATTCTGGTCGGCCACGCTTTACGAAATGATCTGAATGCTCTGATGCTAAGCCATCCAAAACGAGATCTGAGAGATACGAGTCGACATCCGAAGTTCAGGGTTGATAGTAAGGGCAAACCTCCTGCACTGAGGAAATTGGCGAAGAGTGAGTTAGGGATAGAGGTTCAGACTGGTGAGCATAGTAGTGTTGAGGATGCGAGGACTGCTATGTTGTTGTTTCAGAAGGAGAAGAAGAGTTTTGAGGAGGAGAATCGGAAGCATTTTGGAACGAGGAGGGTGGTTGCTGCAAAGGCTGCGAAGGAGGAGACGCCGGATGTTGATGATGATGAAGAGGTAGATGAGGATGAGGATGAGGATCTGGACTTACTGGAAGGCGAGGAAGACTTGGATGCTATCGAGCATGGGACTACGAGTGCCCAACCAACACAGGCCAAAGCGAAGAAACGCAAGAAGAAAAAGAGGACGAAGAGGAAGTAGTGGATACGAACTGCCTGGCACTCCTACAACATCATCCCAAACCCCTTAGAAAGGCTGAATACTATCCTTCCTAATAATCTTTCCAACATCCGTATCTCTCGCCCCCTCAACAACATCCTTAACAAACTCCCCTCCAACGCTAGGATCAATAGCTCCCATCTGTTTCAACTTCTCCTCCCCAATCCCCGCCAACCCCGTAGCCAAAAACCCTGGACTCACAGCCCAAACCTTAACCCCATCATTCCCCAGAATCCTAACCCACTCCCTAAACGCCATATTCATTCCACATTTCACACTACGATACATAGTCACAGGATTCGGTCCAGGATTCTTGGGCCAACCCTTTTCTGGTGAGGCGTTCAGACGTTGGAAAGCTGGGGGATCGTGACGTTCGGTTTCTTCGAGAGATGAAGTTCCTGAGGTTATGAATATGAGACGGGGGCCCGAGGATTTCAAGAGTAAAGGGATGAATTCTGAAGTTATGACCATTGTACCGGAGACATTGGTATTCCAGGATTCGTTCCAGGCTTCTCGGTAGGTCATTCTACCGGAATGGTATTCTACGTCAAAGTTTGCGCCTGCGTTGTTTATGAGGCAGTCGAGACGACCGTGGCGGGAGGTAATGGTGTCGCGTGCGGCAATGATGGAGTCGTCGGAGGTGATGTCGACTTGCACGGTCGAGAGAGTGCTGGTGCTTGAAGGGATTTCGGATTGGACTTGAGAGATCGCTGCTTTGCCTTTGGATTCTGTACGGCAACCTATGATGATTTCGTATGATTTTGGGGAGGAGTAGAGTTTGCGGACGATTTCGAGGCCTAGACCTGTATTTCCGCCTGTGATGAGGATGATTTGTTTGGTGGCCATGGTTGATGAGGTTGATCTGGTGTCTTTAGAAGAGGGATTCGATGATTTTTGAGTTGTATAGAAAGGTATGGAGAGGAATAGAGAGGTTCTGGAAGGAGAAACGATGCCATACTTATCCTTCTCTCTCTCGGCCGGGTGACTACATGCTTCATTCTCTCGTCCATGTATCGCCGCGAATGCGAGATTCAGGCACACAATTAGGCTTTGTGCGTTCGCAACTACCAGTCAATATAGAAGTGAGCTCTCGACCAAGCTTTCGTGGCCGACAGGTCCGTCAAGGATCGAGTCGAGGTCTCTTAGGGCCAGGCCAGATATGTTCCTGGGGCAGACGCTTAAGAACGTCGGGTGCTACGCTCCTCACGAAATACGGTATGATTTGCGACATAGCCAGTAGCAGTCTGACATGACATGGGTCAGCAGCGACGGATGAAAGTAGTAAGTGCTGCTATGGCGATGTTCGTGAAGTGATGTGGTCTGCCATTGAAGACGACAGGGCGGAGTGCTCTTCGGCTGAGAGATCTCTCGTCCGTGCCAAGAGATCGAGCTTGGAGTTTTTGCCGATATTTGACCGAGCCTCGTGCGTCTATCGATACTGTTTGTGCGACGCGCTTCGGCTCACCTCGATAGACTTGAACTTGAACTTCTTACCTGGCTTGAAAACACCTGCGGTGGAATGTGGTGATGAGGATGCCAATGTCATGCCAATCAGTATATGGCGTTTCAGTCGCAATCATGCTGCGAGGTTTCCAAGCCTAACACGACCTCGATTCAATCTACCTCGATCTTTTCGTGCCACTTTTCTGCACCGCGATATCAGCGACTCCACGCCGACTGGGCTGCCTCAACCGCCAGAATCGAGTGCACCGAAACGGATCAAACGATTCTGGACCACTGAAGAGCTGAATGCTCTTCATAGACTCAAGGCTGAAGGATATAGTGCACGAAACATAGCAAGAGCACTTGATCGACCACTTGGCAATGTTTGGCACGAACTGGCTAAGACCGACGAGGAGCTGCAAGTGGTGAACCGAAAGCCATGGAGCAATAAAGACATTGCAGAATTGAAATCGCTCCGCGCAGAAGGAATGAAGTGGTCCGACGTGGCCGCTCAACTCGGGCGCAGTGTGCCGAGCGTACACAAGATGGCCCAAAAAGCGAGACAAGGTCCTAAAGTTCTTCAGAGCAAGAGGGATAGATATGTCTGCAGACCGGGGAAACGATACAAAGCTTGGTCAGAGAGCGATATAGAGATGCTCACAGCTTTGAAAGAGACTGGGCTGACTTGTAAGGCGATATCCAGAGAACTTGGCAGAAGCCCTCATGCTCTTCAGTTGAAATGGTGTAATCTTCTGGCTGCTCAACGGTCCGGAGCAAGAACGAAGAAGCTCTTCACTGAGGAGGAAGACGCGAAAATAGTATCACTCTACAGCCAAGGCGCATCGTGGAAGTCGATTCAAGCTGCAATGCCATCGCGTTCGTCGGCTTCCCTCTCGCATAGGCTTCGCACCCTCAATTTACGACGGAACGGACCTACAAAGCGTTACTGGAGTCTTCAAGAGACGAATGAGCTGTTAAGATTGTGGAGACTTGGTACGAGGCATCGAGATCTACCATTGCACTTACCTGGACGGAGTGAACCAGCCTGTCGCAAGAAGCTATTATGTCTGCTGGCTAGCGAACCGTCGTCTGGCGATGAGAATGCTGGGTAGCAAGAGCCTGCAAGGCGACACCCCTGATAGCGATGTAGAGTGGCATCACCCCTCCTCGAAAAGTGTCCGCATGGATTCAGCATGAGAGCGATGACGGTGTTATTGTTCGGGATTCTACGAACTCCGTCCGTTGAGAAAATCAATGACCATGATCCAGTGGCGTTCGACCAAGCTTTGGTCTCGTCACGACACGTCTTCTTCTACGATATCGTTGCTCAAATGGTCCTCCAGCGCCAGATTGCCAACGGTCGCAAGATTTGCTCGATCTCAGAAAAAGATTCCGACGCTGCAGAGCACTCTTGCAGTGTCTGCGGTGCAAACACCGGCGTGTCGTCACTTTTACTTAGGCAACGGATTTGTTGAATCACAGATCGAGCTGTTGTGGCAACCCGGGCCAGCGACCTTGATGCACCTCAGATCGGATTGTAAGTGAATTGGATCTCGACAATCTGTCCATGTGTAGCCTCTCGTTCTCGCAGGTCTCGCGCATCATTAAGCCGACAGATGCAGATCTCCAGAGCAACAAGCACTTCGCCAAGATTTCTTACTGCGGATATATTTCCGCTCTACACCGGCTACGCCTGAACGGCCAAGGATCATGGAAGATGAGGCTAAATGCTTCAATTGCCGGTCAAATCGCGGACCTTGAAGAAAATCGAACAACACCTCTCATCTTGCAGATACCAGTGTCGTCAATGGCAATGCAGGTACAATGCAGCCAATCTATACTTGGTTCTCTGTCTGCCTCACGTGGCATGCATGCCTCGCTGCAGCGGTACGCTCTCGTTTGGCCGACTATGTTGACCCATTGATTGGTACAGAGGGCGCTACGCCTGGATCTGCTATTGCAGGCGGGAACAGCTTTCCAGGTATGAAGCACGATCACAACCTGAGAACGTCTGATCGCATGGCACTTACTGATCACCTCGTAAAGGCGCGAGTCTGCCATGGGGTATGGCTAAGGTTGGCATCGACACTAGTTACCTTGGTGTGCCAAATGGTACAGCAATTGACTGCAATGCTGGCTTTTCGCCCTTGGGGAATGTTACTGCTGTATCCATGATGCACGTGTCCGGTACTGGAGGTGTTCCTTCGTACGGATTGGTCTCGCAAATGCCACTCTTAGGAGATTTGAACAACGTAAATCTGGCAGACAACACCACTTACTGGGAGAATAGGACATTTGAAGAAGAAGTTGCCAATGTCGGACATTTCAAGACGAAGCTTTTGAATGGCGTTCAAATCGACCTGGCCGCCAGCAATCATTCCGGCATTTTGCGATACTCTTTTCCGCAAGTGTCTGACAGCACGAGCAATAGCTCTGTGAGCAGTGATAGCTCCACTCAAGGCATAGACGTCTCGAGCGGTCCAGCATCAGACGACGTTCACGTCCTGCTCGACCTCACTCACGTCCTGCCTGGATATAGCCAGCCGCCGAAAGCGATCAACAGTGGTAGTCTCCGCTATCGTGACACTCAATCGTACTCACAGAAATTTCGCAATGGCAATTTGCATATTCGCTCTGGTCCTAACGGCGTTCCGTCCTACTTTGGATCCGCCACTTACACTGGCGCGTGGAGTCAACCTCAAAGTCAAACGCTATTCTTCTGTGGGAACTTCAGTCAATCCTCGAATCTAGAACCGACCCTTGATTATGTCACCATCAATAATGCAGATCCCATTCCTGGTGCTGGCACGTTCACATGGTCTTACTCTCCAGTGCAAGGTCCAGACTTCGTCAAACGTCCCATACCTCGGTCCTATAGTGATGTGGTCGCATATGATGGCAGCGGCATGGGCATTGGAGCGCTGTTCAGCTGGAAGCGTACCGGAGCCAATGCATCGGCAGATCATTTGATTGAAAGCCGCGTTGGCATCTCCTACATCAGCGCAGAGCAGGCTTGTAAGAACAGCGCAAAGGAAGTACCATCCTCGGTCACTTTCGAAGATGCTGTTGCACAAGCGCAAAACGAATGGGAGAACATGATTCTCAATTCGATAGAGGTCATTGATGACGGACACGAGACAAGCCGCAACGATACCTTGAAGCGCATGTTGTATTCCGCATTGTACCAGACAGGTCTTCTACCTACCGACAAGACTGGAGAGAGCCCATACTGGGAGACGAGTGAAGCACAGCCATACTACGACGATCACTACACAATCTGGGATACGTACCGGACGGTAATGCCTATGTACCATCTACTCTTCACGACTACATACACCCGCGTGCTCTCCGGCCTGATCTCAATCTTCACAAATGATGGGTACCTGCCTGCTGGCCGCATTGCCAACTGGAATGGCAGAGTACAGGGTGGCACTCACGCAGATATGGTTCTCGCCGATGCATACGTGAAAAGTGTGATGGCTGCCAATGGACAGCAGGGTCGCAATGAATTTGGAGAATTTGTGGACTGGCAGGAAGCGTTCAAAGCAGTCCTGAACGATGCAGACAATCTCCCTGTCCGCAATGAGGACCCAGTAACCTTTGATGGGGCCACAAAGGAAGGTCGAGGCGCTTTAGATGATTATTTGACTTTGCGCTACATTACTCGCAACCACACCAGGAGTATCTCACGAGGTGTGGAGTACTCGCAGAACGACTTTGCGATATACTCGTTCGCTAAGGGCCTCAATGCGTCAGAAGCTGAGCGCTTTCGTGATAGAGCAGACTGGTGGCAGAATCAATGGAATCCGAGTGCCAACACTACCCTGGAAGGAGCTGGTAACTTCACCGGTTTCCCGGGCGCTCGAAACAGCGATGGAAGCTGGAATTTCACGGCCTACGACCCGCTGACTTGTGGTGGATGTGGCTGGAACGACGACATCTACGAAGCAAAGGTCTGGGAAACAGCCTTTTCTGCTGCTCCGCATGACATGGCAAAGATTATAGAGCTGATGGGCGGTGATGAAGGCTTTTTGAAGAGACTTGATGCGAGCTTCCTGCCTGGATTCGGTACGAGCGTTGGCGCAAACAATGATGCTGGAAGTGCCCTGTTCAATCCTGGTGAGCATGGATTTGGCATTGATTTGCACACCCACAACACTAACAATTGTTGTAGGTAACGAGCCCTCATTCATGACTCCATTCTTGTACAACTACGTACCAGGATACCACTGGAAGACCGTGAACCAAACTCGAGCGATCGTTGACGACTTCTACTCAACCGAGAAGAATGGCTATCCTGGAAATATCGATGCTGGTGCACTACCCAGCTGGCTCATCTTCAACCTGATCGGCTTGTATCCTGTCGCTGCGCAGCCGATATACCTTCTGGGAGCTCCTCGATTCTCATCATTAAAGATTAGACTCTTTCCAGGTACAGCACAAGCCACTTGGCTATGGATCAGAGCCGAGAACTTTTCGAACAAGAGCTGGTACCCACAGAAGGTGTTGTGGAATGATCAAGAGTTGGATCGCAGCTGGATTACTCATTTTGAATTGGGTGCTGGTGGAAATCTTACTTTTGTTATGGGTAAGTCTTCTCTGGATACACCGAATTTTATGCGGTAAGGTCGACTGACTGTAGTTATGATTTCTAGGCGAAGAGCCAAAGCAATGGGATCTGGGAGAGCGACCACCGAGTCTTTCGCCATGGCCGCAGTAAGTAGCAATGTACGACCAGGTGAGGGCATCTTAGCTGCTCTATCACGTGCGCAGCCACGCGTAATGGAGTCTACGGTCCAAATCTTCCGTTGTTTGATCCACCTCATCACGCGACCCCAGGAACAGGCATGGGAGCGAATCCTTCGCGGGACTCAGTGGCATACTGTACACCACCGGATTACTGACGAAGCACGTGGGTTTGTGCCAAGATCAGAGTGCGAATGACTAACATTGAGCGCGGCATACTGATGGACCAAGTTCCAATACGCATTGACAATGCCCTCAATATCATAAGGTGATTCGCTGGCCTTCAGTTTATGAGACACAGACAGGGATTAGGTGAATGCGTGAGCGAGACCGAGCTGAACTCAGCTACCGCTCGGTTCCACGGCATCAAGCTGGAACACAGCATGAATCCTCTGGGCTGACATTCATGTAGGCGAGTTGTCTGCAGGGCAACAGGGTAGGATCTGTACATGCAGACCGCCTTTCGCGGCCGAATAGCTACTTCCTTCTTCCTTTTCGAACGATCAATCCTACTTTTATGATTCTTATCAAGACATTGGAGCAGCGAATGCCCTAGATCGTCTGCGTTGCGAACGTCGACCATTAATCTATTGCTCTACAACAGACGCAACTCGACATGGCCACAAGGATCGCAGTCATCGGCGGAGGGTAAGTGTCCACAACACTGCAGTGTAGACTGTGCTAACATCCTGCCCAGCCCTTGCGGCCTCATGGCTTTGAAGAACTTCCGCGAGGACGGTTTCGACACTACGCTTTACGAGAGTCGAGAATGGGTCGGCGGGCTATGGAAGTACTCAACCGACGATGCACTTTCGACAGCCGAGAACACGATCTTCAATACAAGCAAATATCGAGCAGCCGTGACTGACTTCCCCATGCCTGACGATATGGACGACTTCCCGACAGCTCCGCAACTGTACAAATACTGGAACGACTACTGCAATCATTTCCAGCTCTGGCCGTACATCAAGCTCGGCGCGAAGGTCTTGACTGTCAGGCGAGAGCAAGATCGATGGGCTCTGGACGTAGCAGGCAAGGATGGGAACTCAGAGACGCATCACTTTGACAAAGTTGCCGTCTCGACTGGACCTTTCGCGAAGCCTAAGCAGCCGAAGCTGGAAGGCATAGAGAAGTTTTCTGGCACTGCTATTCATGGCACTAAGTTTCATGAGCCGGCAAACTATGCAGGAAAGAACGTGGTCATCGTTGGCTTGCACGCTTCAGCATCAGATGTTGCTTGCAGCTTGGCTGGGAAGGCATCGAACGTGTTCATCTCGCATAGATCGGGAGTGGTATTTGTTCCTCGCTTTGCTGAGGATGGTGCTGTCTTTGACAAGATGCCGCCGTTGTGGTTCACTCTTTTCAGTGTCTATCTATCTGCAATCTGGCCTGCGGCATTCTACTGGGTGAGTCCTTCGACATCAATCAAGACTGCGCCTAGCTGACAAGACCTCAGATCTTCGACACCCTCCTCGGCATGGCCTCCAAAAAGGCATATCCAAAAATGCCCTCATCCTGGGGCCTCTCCCCAGCACCCTCAATCGCAGTCTCTTCGCCCTTGATCTCAACAGAACTCTACCCGCACCTCGAATCCGGCGCCTGCGAACCCGTGCCCGCCGTGAAACGCATCACCGGCCCAGACACTATCGAACTCACATCCGGTCGCATCCTCACAAACATCGACACCATAATCTTCTGCACAGGCTACGATTTCTACATCCCGCTCAACCTCCAACGTCAAGACCTAAACCCTTACCCAAAACTTGGAGATCCACCATATCTATACCGAGGAATCTTCCCTCTCCATGAAGATGAAAAGATTCGAAATTCTTTAGCTTTCATCGGTCAAGGTGCAATCACATATCCAGGATTCTGTCAATTCGAAATTATTACTATGGCAATTTCTCAAATTTGGAAAGGTTACTCCCCTTTACCTCCTCTCAAAGAAATGCAGTCCTGGCATCTCAACTTTCTCTCCTGGCGAAGCAACATGATTAAGACATACTCTGCCAAATCTTCTTTTTATTCAGCGATACTGCCAATGGCTGATCAAATGTTATGGTTGGATCGAACTGCTGGGTTGGGGATCCGAGAAAATTTTGGATGGATTGAAAGGTGGAGGAATGGCTGTGCTTGGAGGTTCTGGTGGGAGGATAGGGAGTTTTATTCCTTGTGTTTGAGTGGGTTTTCGAGTCCGGCGATTTTTCGGTTGTTTAAGAAGGGGGGACGGAAGAGTTGGAAGGGGGCGAAACAAGCGATAATTGAGGAGAATAGGAGGGTTGAGGAGCAGCCGGGGAGGAGGAGAAGGATGTTGGAGGGGAAGAAGGTGAAGGTGGGGTGAGATTGTGGATATGGGAGAGAAGGCAGTGGTGGAGGCGAGTGTTATCAGGCTGCCCGCCATAGATCACGGCAGCATTGCAATCCTGCTTGGCGAGACTATGCTGCCGCTGCTCTATTAGCATGCAAGGCACTTTCTGTTTCTAAGTGGGCATCTCTGCATACGAGCCTACGGCTAGGCCTGTGGTTTCGCAGACGGTGACTGTTCAGTAATGAACAAATCCAAAGCGGTCAAGACATCATAGCCAAAGCTGTCCTGCCATGATATATGGCGAGTGCCCTGGGGGCGTGATCCCGCCGCACTACATGTACTGCATTTGACGAAGCGCAGGCGACTCCGCTTTAGATGCGAGCGAGATGCATGCTGGGTTGTGTACGACATGGATGTTGAATTCTTATCTATACTCAAGCTTCTCTTGCCCTATCGAGGTACGGCACTTGATCGACACCTGCGCCTATAGCCAGACGGTCTCATTGTTCGTCGCAATGGATATGTACGGTAGAAACATCGACGACGGAGTTCTATTCCTTCTCGCTGTGAATGCTTGACACCATGCCTCCTTCGAACGATGATCCCAAAAAGACATTCGAAGTCTCCTCCAACCCCATCGCCGATGATGTTCAAACCGGAATCGTCGAAGAAATCGGCGGCCTGAAACGAGGTCTAAAGACTCGACACATTACACTCATCTCCTTCTCCAGCGTCGTCGGCGCTGGAACATTCTATGGCTTCGGATATGCTTTACAATTATCCGGGCCTTTGGGTGCATTGATTGGGTTTAGTATTACTGGATTCGTTGTGTGGGCTTTGATGCAGAGTGTTGGAGAAGTTACGACGATGTTTCCGATCCCGGGTGGGTTTATTGAGGTAGGTAGACGGCGTGAGGAGGAAATTGATGAGTTGTTTGCTGATGGCTGGACTGTAGCATGCTTCTCGGTTCGTGGATCCGGCTTTCTCGTTTTCGATGTCTTGGTTGTATTATTTGATGTGGAGTGCATTTCTTGGATCAGGTAAGTGGAGAAATATGCCTAGTAGTGAGAGTCGGACTGACTTTGTTTGATAGAATGGAATGGTGCGATCATGATTCTTCGATACTGGGTGAGTGGACAGATCCTCCCCAGAAGTCACGACTTGCGCTCATGTTGATTTATATACCAGGTACCGGCAGAAACGATACCTTTGTGGGGATGGACACTCATTTTCCTCGGCCTCTTCTCAGTCCTGACCACAGTTGGAGTCGGCATCTATGGTACGTGGTCCTTAAGTGCCATCTCTGCGCTCGAGAACTGACGGCTTCCTGTAGGCGAGATCGAATTCTGGCTCGGCTGGTTCAAACTTGTCTCTCTAGGTGTCTGCTTCTTTATCTCCTTTCTCGTCAACGTTGGAGCGTTTGGCAATGGCTACATTGGCTTTCGATATTGGACTCCTCCAACGGGACCTATCATCAATGGGATCCAGGGCTTTGGTATTGTCTTCGTGATGGCATCCGAATATTATGTCGGCACTGAGATCTTGTCTTTGGCTGCCGGCGAGACCAAGAACCCCAGGAAAGCCATCCCAAAGGTCGGTAGTACTCCAATTATCATGGTCCTTCGCTGATGGTGCGGCTGGCCAGGGCGTGAACACGATCGTGTATCGAGTGCTTTTCGTCTACCTTGGTACCATGTTCTTCCAAGGTATAATTTGTCCTTCCAATGCAGATGGCTTGTTGAACGCACATTCGAAGACAGCCAGCTCGCCATTCACCATTGGCTTTACTGAAGCAGGCTGGAAGTCATCCGGACACTTCATGAATACGATCATCACGATCGCATTCATATCTGCTGCGAACGGCTGCATCTACGTGCAAGCCCGAGCACTGCATGGAATGGCGATTCGTGGACGAGCTCCGAAGTTCTTTGCGAAGACGACAAAGAAAGGAGGTGAGGATAGCCTAGTGAGTAGTGCTCGTCAGTAGCTAATCGTGTCAACAGTGCCTATTCGTGCGATCCTCATGTCATGCTGCTGGGGACTTCTAGCATTGATGAACATGAAAATCACAGCAGGCAAGCTCTTCAGCTACTTCGTGTCCGTGTGCGGAACAGCAGCATATATCGCCTGGGGCGGAATCATCTTCACTCATCTACGCGTGCGAAAGGGCCTCGAGAGACAAGGCGTTCCGCCTGAAGAGTATCCCTTCAGGGCTTTTGGCAGTATCTGGATCTACCGCTTCAACTTGTTCTTATGCATTTTTCTGCTCCTCATCAATGGTTTCACCTCGCTTGAGACGCCTTTCAAGTGGCGTGACTTCCTGGCGGCGTATATTACTATTCCAACCTCGATCGGGCTCTTTGTGGGTTGGAAGCTTTACCATAAGACGCGATGGTGAGCTGCCGGTATCTGATGAAGATGATGTTGGAGTATTTGCTGACTGCATGCAGGGTGCGTTTGGATGAGATGGATTTCTCAGATCGCTTGGAGAAAATCGTGGATGACGCGCCAGCGAGGCCGTCGTTATTGGGCAAAGTCTTCGGGATCTCGAAGCGCTTGGATGGTAGATCGGACTGATCTGTTGGTGGTCAATTGTTGTGACATGAGGTTGATGTATGCATCGACGCGTAACAGAAGGTTTCGCAGCGAAGACTCCTTGGCGTCGTCAGGACCCCAACCAGCTTCTCCCCATTCTCTCCTTGTTGTTTCTGCCGACTCTATACATCAAATACTCACGCGAGACTCTACGGCATAATCTCGACTTCCTGAGGATGGCCGGTGTTTCCAATGAGTGCGGGACCGTTTATGAAGCGGTTCTCAGCATATCGAAGTCTGGATCTCCCCACCTAGAGGGAGTATGCAGGTGCCGTGTACCAGGCCTCTCAGGCAAAATGAACACTGCGTCTTGTTTTTCCGGTGCCATTCTGTCTCTGTGAATGAGAACTGATCTCAATCAACTCGCACGACAGCCGCTTCGGAGATGAAATACAGGCAGCAACAAACTTCGGCACAAGGATGCCGTCACCTCGTATTCAGCGAAGACAGCAATGAATTTCAAGTGGATCGGGCGCTAGGTCTGGCAAATCATTAATGCGTATCGCAATGCTTTCCAGATGGGCCATAACCGTCAACAGTATAGAGTCTCCCTGAGAATCTATGTCGTTTGCCAGAAAGTGGCTGCCTTGGCTTGCAGAAGCGAGAGAGAGCTCGAAAAGGCATTCAGCATAGCCATGGCTAGAAAGGACCCTTGAAGCGCAGCGACGTTCCCCAGAGGAACAAGAAGAGAGGAACGATCATGCCTTTGTTTAAGCGAAGAATGTATGGCTCAGCCAATTGCTACCCCTTATTCGAAGACGTCTCTGCGCCCGACAAGGATTAATGCGAAACAGAAGCTCAGCCCTGCTAATATGCAAGCCTTAGGCAGTGGCTTTTGAATCGCTTCAATCGCATTCGCGTGTCAGAGCTGTGAAATACCGCATGATAAGAAGAAGTCATGAGCCTCGTGTTCATGGCTGCCAACCACAGAATTTACATCCAGGACAAACGGACGACAACAACAATTACGGCTGGACGGCGGACACTCATCACACTCAACGTATCCAAATTACTAAAACGTCAACTATGGCCGATACTACAGACAGCTGGTCGGTATATCCTTACAACCCGAACAAGCCAGCTCCCATTGCTTTCGCAGTCCTCCTAACGTGCCTCGCATGTCTCCAATTCTATCAATCGTTCTTCCAATACAGGTGGAAGAAGTTCGGAGGAGTCATGACCTGGGCATCTTCGGTCTGGATTGCTGGATTCGTCTGTCGGAGCATATCAGTGTACAACGTGCGGAGCGTCAATATATTCATTGCTCAATATGTGCTTGTACTCATGGGCCCTCCGCTTTATGCCGCCTCTGAATATTTCATCCTTGGACGATTGCTGGCCTACCTACCCTATCACACACCCATTCACCCAGGCCGGGTGTACAGCACTTTCATCTTCCTAAGCACTGTTGTTGAGACCTTGACGGCCAATGGGGCAGCCAACAGTGTTGGCGATGGCAGGACAGAATCTCAATACAGAACCGGCCACAATTTACTCAAGTCGGCGCTCATACTGCAGTGTTTCGTCGAGGCACTGTTCATGTCCTTGGTTGCAACTGTCGAATATCGATGTCGAAATGCGAAGAGCTTTCCACGACCGGTACGGACTGTGTGCTACATCCTATACATCACTTCCGGCATGATTCTGGTACGCTGCATCGTGCGAACTATAGAAGGTTTCGAGGCGGCGTCTTGCGATCCACACAGCGACCTTCCCTATTGTGGCCCAGTCTCCCGACATGAGTGGTTTCTCTGGGTCTTTGAAATTGCAAACATCACACTGTTTGTTATCCTTCTGTCGATATTCCACCCTGGTAGATTTCTTCCTGGCAGTAGCAAGGTGTTTCTGGATCCAGATGATGGCAAAACCGAACGTCTCGGCCCTGGCTTTGGCAAAGCAGATGAACGACCACTTCTCATTACCATCATCGATCCGTTCAACTTCTACGGCATCGCGACTGGTAAAGGCATGAAGCTGGACAAATTCTGGGAGAGGCACCAACCTCTTTACGATGGTCAAGGCGTGGAAAGTAAGAGTGAGAACCTAAGTGGCCCAGCAGAACCTGCAGAGACCGAGATAAAGAAAGAATCTACGAGTCAAGTGTAGAGATGGCAGTGAAAACGATCACTGTATGGAAGCAACTGGTTCAATAGTGCCTTGCAGGCCGTCCACGCGACAAGTGAACTTGGCGGTGATCGCATGTGATGCAGCGCCGTTCACTTCTATTACGCTATTCAATAAGTCGCGCCAGGCTCTGGATGCCAGCATTCTGAGTACCTAGGCGTAGACTGTAGCATCCTCGCAGCAGGTATCAGACTGGATCCACAATTATCGGCTTTGCTAAGGAACGTCAAGACGAGACAACGACAACGATATATACCTTAACGATCTTCGTGTTGGTCCTTTTCGCAGACTAGACCGACAGATAGCGGAGGTTAAAGGCTATCGTTGCATGCCGGGAAGGGTCATAGGTCTCGACAATTTCTTTCAGTACGCGAAGTCTCCTAGTCCAAGTGCATGGCGCGACTTATTGAATAGCATAATAGTCCGTGCTTTCAAAGTTTGGCGCACATCTGCCTGAGCGCGAACATAATCTCCCGCTTTCGCGCAGCTTCTGAGTATTATCTCAAAACAATTTCGGACGTTAAGGCACTCACATCCATAATTCGCGCGACCGGAACATGGACAGCGCGCAGGTAGAGCGCGACATTGCTAGTCGCCTCGAAACCATTGCACGCTTGCGAGCCGAAATCGAAACTCTCCGCGGCATCAAATCCAGAGGTAGCGACTTGTAGATTGCCCGTATTCCATGTGTATACTAAACTTATGCAGCGCCACCTTTCCGCTTTCTCGACCTTCCGCGCGAACTGCGTGATGCTGTCTATGCATATCTCGTCGCTCCTGGTGAATTCCATCTTTGCAAAAAGCCACGACACGACAGTCAAGCACCCGACTCTGACGACCCTCTAACGACGCCACAATGGTCAATCCTCGCCGTCAATCGTCAGATACGCCAGGAAGCCGCAGAGCTGATGCTGCTCAAGAACCACTTGGTCGTCCACTATGACCTCGATAGATTTGAGCTGCTCTTTGGCAAGACGATCACTATCGCAGGTCGCCCACAGCCCGTTCCCGCACCACAGATCACGCTCTCGCACCTGGTACAGTCACATTTGAGGTCTTTGAGCATTTCTGTGGATCCAAGAAGTGTCAGCTCTAAGGACCCACTCACTCGCGCTGGTGAGGTTCGCGTGGTCCTCCAAAGCCGATATTCGAGCACCACGGAAGCCGAGAGTCAGCGCTTTTTGCACGACTCACATGCCTTCAGTGACCGAATGCTGAACTGCCTAAGATTTGCGCTGGGTCCCCGTGATTCCCTGCGTTTCCTGAAGCTTGATCTTGCCAACGCCTATTGTATCTCTGGGTGCTGCAGAACCGTTCATTTGGTGGCAGGGAGCTTGGAGAGGTTTGCAGACTGGACGGAACTTGAGACTCTGGAAATATTGGGCACGAAGACCAAAGCAGAGCGCAGGTGTATGCT
The DNA here is from genome assembly GCA_000504365.2 of Pseudocercospora pini-densiflorae CBS 125139. NCBI lineage: Eukaryota > Fungi > Ascomycota > Dothideomycetes > Mycosphaerellales > Mycosphaerellaceae > Pseudocercospora > Pseudocercospora pini-densiflorae. Next base: position 4,400 of record KZ107779.1, on the reverse strand, counting down.
CCCAGGTCTCCGCAATCGCCAAAGCAGGAAAACGCTCAAGAGCATTCGTGTCGTTTTTCGAAAGTTCGAGCCCGCGACACATGATCCGACACTTCCAACATACCATAAGCACAATACATTGGCTCTACTTCACACGACTGGCTTGGAGAATCTTGAGGAGGAGGAGATCACCATCGGTGAACCTGGATCGCAGGATCGAGAGTGATGCGGTCGGGATATGAAGGAAGGAGGGACAAGCACAACAACGAAATGCGACATGCGATCTGGCACTGTTTTGCAGGAGAATTGATAAAGAAGCACAGAGGCGGAAAAGGTCTACCGCGAAATGACTGAAGATCATTCGAAGGAGAAAGCACCAAAGAACCCTTCATTCAGCCTTCTCGTAGCATACACGGAGCCGATCTTGTAAAGCTGCCTGTACTGAGCTTTTGATACAGGTTATTCAAAGCCATAGTCCAAATTAGCAGCGATGCAGCCGAAGCTGGACAAGCAAGCCAAGGCTCTTGGATGATCACGGCGAGGAAGTCGTCTCCACCTTGGATGCAGGTTCAATTACCAGTCTCCAGAACTTCAGTTACACACATCGCTTAACGTAGTACTATTTCAAGGCACTCCACACTGAGTTCAGCCTTGAGCTTCAGCCTCACGTATGGTCCGCTTTTCGTGGCATGTTGTGCAACCAATGATCTCATCGCACTCATGCTTCATATACTGCTTTCAATTACTCCAAATTCGATAGCCCTCACACTCACTTCATCAAACACCTCCCAACAATGCGACACTCACTATCCTGCTTCATAGCCTCCGCACTCTGCTTTTATCTCGCCCACGCATCCTATCCACGCCCCGAACCCATCACCGGCACAATACCCGGATCCATAAACAGTACGCTCGATCCAGGCCTAATTCGTCGCGCCTCAGACGGCAAACTCTTCCTCTACACAACACCAAACGACCTCACAGTCTTCACATCCTCAAGCCTTTCTGGCTCGTGGACACAAGAAACCAATACAGCACTTTACAACCACGATGATTTGGGTCCAGGAAATCATGGCGCTCCAGCTATGTATCGAGTCGAAGAGACTTACTATCTCTACTTCAACGGCCACAATGCTTCCGCAAACCCCACACCAGGACAAGATGGTCTCATCGGAGTAGCGAGTTCGACGACTCTGGAGCCTGGGGAATGGGACGTGAAAGGTTATTTGGATGTTACTTGGAGATCGAAGTATAACATTCTTGATGCGACGGTCTTGTTACAAGAGGAGCAAAATACTCTTGGTTTTGGGTCGTATCAAGATGGGATTTTTTCCCTACCATTAGCTGATCCGCCGACTGCAATTGCCCCGAATGCGAATAATGAGGTTACTTGGTTGGCTTTCAATGGGACTGCTAATGAGACTAAGAATGGGAGGATGGATGTTGAAGGATCATATCTGTGGAAGCAGGGGAATTATTATTATTTGTTTTTCAGTTCCGGGGAGTGTTGTAAGCGGTCGGGTGACGATGTTAATGATCCGTCGACTTGGAGTTGGGGGACCGCTGGAGAAGTGTATAAGGTTTTTGTATGTCGGAGTCAGAATCTCAGTGGTGGGTTCGTTGATCGAGATGGGAGGGATTGTGTCCATGAGAGTGGAGGCACAGAAGTTCTGGCTTCACATGACAATGTCTGGGCACCAGGTGGGCAAGGTGTTTTGCAAGATGATGAGGTCGGAGGCGTGATCTTGTACTATCATTACGGTAAGTTGCCTAAGCGCGATGGCTGTCCTCTTTTCTGACATTTGAACCAGTGCTTGCCGACCAAAGGAACAACCAGGACATTCCGTATCGATTCGGCTGGAATAAGCTTGACTTTGGTGACGATGGTTGGCCAATAGCGGTTTCAATCGCTTAAGAAAAATCCGAAACCAAATCAAGGGTAATTCTGATCTTTCAGGCCTTGTTGCTGGACCCTTATGCTGCCATGACATCCAGTCGCGGCTGGAATACAACTCCTCGCACACTGATTGCTTCCATGTGTCAAGGCAACTCCAAAACTGTTGACCTCGTAGGTGGCCAGAAGCCCGAGCTCGAGCTTTGAAGGTTATTACAAGCTACTCTTCGCCTTTTCCGATGCGGTCTTCCTGATGGAGGTCTCGAAATGCACGAAGTAAGTCTTTGCCCGAGAAGGTTGCAACGATACCTCAGTCAGCCGGTATTATGATTATGTCGATTGGCGTGATTTCTGTCGATGTCGTTCTTTTGGTCTAGGAGAGACGGCTGATCTTCTATCTTTTCGGGATTCGGACTCCAGTGCGAGTGAATCATATCCAAGTTCGTGCCGCGGAGTCAAGCAGGTTGTAAGACCGTCCAGTCATCCAAAATCAGACGTGTCTTTGAAATGATGAGAGTCTGCTGGACCAATGATGAAGCAAAAAGGCAAGAAAATCCAATGACAATCTTTTATCAGTGGCAGTAATTCTGGCCATGTTCCTTCTCATAGATCTTCTTTGCCTTGATCACAAAGTGCGCAAGCAGAGGATCCACAATCTTCGAAGTTCCTATCTCGGCATCCAGCAGTTCTCGACGCAGTGTGAGCAACTGCCTCCGTAGCACCTTTCTCTCTTCCTTCGAACAGCTGTCGTACATCCGAAGGGCAAGACCCTGGACCTGCGGTGGCACATCTTTTAAGACAAGCCGGATCGGGGCCTGTAATGGCATGTCTGAACAGGGGTCGAGGAATGTTGAAGAGGTCAGGCTTGCTTTGGTCACATATCCTTCCAATACGCCCGAAAGTGCCAAGGATCAAAAGCTTTGGGTAAGCGACTTTACGTGTCCTGCAGCTGGTCCACGGCTTCCTTTGGCTCAGCAATACCATTGCATCCGGCTCTCTGGTATGCCGTATCATCACAGGGCATCGTCCATGGAAGTTAGTCTTTCGTCTTCGCCGCCTCTTCTTGACACATGGAGAATGCGTGCAGAGCGCTGTGAATTAGAACGAGCGCCATGCCAGGGATTCGTTCGACAAAGCAGGGGCTACACGCCGTGAGCCCGGTCTCAAAGCGACAGTTTGGCCATCTCGACAGGTCTGCGCCGACAGAGGAAGTGGATTGCATGCCTCATCTCGCGGCAATAGGTCCTGGTTTGGTACCTAGAAGATGGCGTTGCATCTTGACAAGCAGCTCACGATATACGCCAGAGCGCCCTTTGGTCGAAGGGAGGATCTCACTGCCGAATGAGTCGGGATTGCTAATCAGAAGATGATGCGAAAGAGAGAGCACACGAGGTGTAAGGCTTGGCCACTTCCCCGAGCCCTAGCTGGCAGCCCGAGCCCTAGCATTATGTAAGATTCCGAGATCGACTATTTGTAAGGGCGTGCTTAGTCATCAGGTCTTGGCGCCAAGCCTTGACCCTATATATCTCTATGGTTCTTGCGATTACTAAGCAGACCCGGAGATTCTAGACTTTTGGCCTATAGCGAGTAGCTAGGTTCTTACAATTATCTCCGGGTCGCTCTTCGATGCTTGGCGGCGGCGTAGCTCAGTAGTAGCGCGTACGTCGACCCCGTTTCGAACGCGCGCGGCGCAGGCGACGGCCAGCCTCACGGCGAAACGTGCGACCGACCCGGCGGGGTCAGAATACGTCATTTGTGCGACCGCCCGACGGGGCGCGTGCGCAGAGATTGCGCCCGAGGGCGTGTGTCAGAAGTGCGTGCGTAACCACGACTTCTGCCCGGCTTAGTGCGGCCAAGTGCGGGGCCGCTGCGGCTACGGTGCGCAGCGAGGACGCAGTGCGAGGTCGCTCCTTGACATAAGTCGTGTATTCCGCTACGAAAGCGCGCGTAGCGATAACGGCAGAAGTGCCGGGAAGTCGATGACTTTTGCCTCGGTATGTACCGGTCTCTCCCAAGTGCTTCGGGACGAAGCACGGGGAAGGGGGAGATAATTGTAAGGGCGTGCTTAGTCATCAGGTCTTGGCGCCAAGCCTTGACCCTATATATCTCTATGGTTCTTGCGATTACTAAGCAGACCCGGAGATTCTAGACTTTTAGCCTATAGCGAGTAGCTAAGGTTCTTATACTATTTCTAACGAAATCGCGTATAGAAGCGATTATTAGGTCTCTATAAGTACCTCCGACTAGGCAACTAATATTACTACTAGAAATAAAGCTAAAGTTTATTAGTAAATTAATAGTATAGTAAAATTAGAAGTATTATTAGTTATATAGATAAGTATATATACTCTATCTACTTATATCTAAGTAGATTACGACCTATAGCCTTATAACTATACGAGGCTATATATACTAGTATTATAGTACTAGCTATTAAGACTATCTAAGATACTATAGACTAAATAAAAGTATAGCTTTTATACTTTCTTTAATTATTATAGATAGTTTAATAATCTAATTATATAAT